>QAXK01000535.1:0-34745 GCA_004335735.1 Chlorella sp. KRBP
TCCTTGCTCGGCCTGGTGCGGAAGGGGTGGGCGGCCCAGGCGCCCAGCAGCAGCGGCGAGTACGCAGCGGACTTCGCGTTCCCAACCCTGGTGGCGGCGGATGCGGCAACGCTGCCCAGCGCGCCTGCTGCGGCGGCGGAGCAGTTCGTGTGCAACGTGACGCTCTGCGGCGCGATCCCGGGAGCGGCGGCGGAGGAGCGGGGGCTGCGGGCGAAGGCGGCAGCAAGCGATATGATCGAGGTGGTGGTGGTGGGTGGCGAGGGTTGGTCGGGGGAGGCGAAGGAGGCGCAATGCCACACGGTGCCCAAGCGGGGCAGCCTGGAGGATCTGGTGTGCAGGGCGATGGAGGCGGAGTCGGGCGAGGGGCCCAGCAAGGCGCCCCGCTCGCTGCTGTCTCAGTACCTTGGGGAATGCCAGATGCCCAGCTGGGGCACGGTGGCGGCGGTGGCGGGTGTGGCGGCGGTGGCGGCGGGTGCACTGATGCTGCTGCCCAGGCGCCAGCTGGGCCGCCCAAGCGTGCCTCGCGCCATGCCGTGGTGGTGGAGGTAGCAGGCTCTGCGGGCCTCATGTGGGATCAGGGACGTGCTTGTCTCTCGCCACGTGAAGATGGTGACTAGCTGGAGTATCGGGTGACTGCACTGCCAACACTGCAGCGCTCAGCGTAGCGGGGCCTTAGCGCCAACAAGTGCCTGGCGGTGGCACTGCGCTCCAGACACGTGTGATGAGGTGGCTGGCCAGGAAACGCCCTGTAGAGGGACCCTGCTTCCTGATGTGGTGATGGTGGCAGCGGTGGCGTGCTGGCCCGTGTGGACTTGCGTCAATGCAGCTTGCAGAAAGACAGTGACGAGATGAAGAGCTGCAAGCAGTGCACAGTGCCACTGGCGTGATTTGAGTCTATTTGGAATGTGTGCGGCACGTGCAGTAGATCCGCAGTACTCGCAGTTTGTACGTACTTGGTGTCTACGTGATCTAGCTATGTATGTAAACGGCAAGGAGAGACTGCCGCACGCGCGGACGCACCAAAGGCAAGATGAGACTAGTCTAGACCACACCATCAGCCAGCCACGTCACCACCTCAAACGCCAGCCTACAGCGCATCTTGGCCGGCCTCCTCGCTGCCCACTGCTGCACTCTCTTCTTCTGGGACTGCAGTCGTGCCATCAGACGCAAGTGTTTGCTGCCCGCCAGGCGCGCCCTCGCTACCACCGTCAGCCACACCCTCAGCTGCAGGCATGGGCGCACCCTCATTCAACGCACTCGCCTCCGCATGCGTGGCTTCAGCAGCTGCAGATGGCTCCTGCTCCTCAATGCTGCTGAGCAGCTCAGGTGCTAGCGCCTGGCCCTCCGCTGCGTCATCTGGTGATGCAGGCGGTTGCTCCGCCTGCGCACTTGTTAACGGCACCTCTTCTGGCTGTACCGCATCTGCAGCCACAGAATCTGGAGCACTGAGTGCTTGTGGTGGTGCCTCAAGTGGCTGCTCCAACGGTGCAGGTGCATGGCCTGCCGCCGCTGCAACCGCTTCACTGCTGCCGCCTGCCTCCGTCACAGCTGACTGCTCCGCGCTGGGCACCGCCTGCGCTTGCTTGCTGCTTGTGTGCGCCCCACTCGCCCGCTGCCCTGCTGCAGCAGCTGAGGCAGCATGGGGCGCAGGGCTAGCGGCGGAAGGCCGGGACTGCAGGTACGGAGATGCCTGCACCACAACGGCCGGTGGAGTCACCGCTGCAGCTCCCGGTGCCGCTCCAACCAACCGGCCCGGAGAGGTGCTCACACCACCGCCGCTGCCGCTCCCCACGTGCCAGGGTGGCGGGTGCTGCTGCCCGCCGCTGCCCCCCGCCTGCTGCTGCTGCTGCTGCTTGGGTGACGGCAGCAGGCGCATGTGCGTGATGAGCGCACCGCTGTTGACCGCCCGCACCAGCACCGGATCCGCCCCACCCCTGGCAGCGTACGCGCCCACGTGGCTAGGCCGCCCCGTGAACGGCGCCGTCTCCCCCACCGACATCACATGCAGCCCCTGCTGCGGCAGGTGGTCCACCCGTCCCGCACCGTGCATCGCTGTCGCGTGCCTGTGCCCAACCCTAGGGTTGCGGTTGCTCGCCATGCTAGACCCTGATGGGTCCGCCACCAGCGCTGGCAGCGCCTGCCCTGCCTGTGCCGCCGGGCCCGACACAGCACGCAGCACGTCCGGCTGCAGGCCCTGCCGGCGGGGAGGAGACTGGCTTCCCCGGCTCTTGCGTGTGGGTGACCCCGGCAGCAAGGTGCTGCTGCTGGTGGTGGTGCCGCTGCTGAGCAGCGAAGCCTCAGAGGGTGGGTCTGCCTTGTCAAGGCCAGGAGGGAGCAGCGCGGAGATGCGGGCGTCCCTGCGTGCGGCGCGTGCGGCGTGCTGCGAGGGCGAGGTGGGGCTGAGGAGGCCGTGGGGCGGGTAGATGACGGGCTGGGTGTAGGCGGTCACCATGACCTCGTGGTTGTCCTGGATGATGGCCAGCTCACGCTGCAAGCCCTTGACCTGCGCGGTGCAAAACAAGGCGTTTATGACGTCTGCTGGATTCGTCCCGAGTGGGAACCGCAACAGCACATCATATGCATGTCCTGCAGCAAAAGGCTTGCCTGGTGCACGTATCGGCGCCTGTCGGACTCTGCCTTTTCGTGCGCCACCCGCAGCTGCTCCTGGAGGCTCTGCGCAATCAATCAAGCGCAACGTGATGGGCACAGCAGGCGGTCAGTTGGATGACGGACATGCATTCGACGCCGAGCTGACTGCTGTTGCTCAAGAGGCAATGCGGTTGTTGCTTGTCTTGCCTTGATGACTTCGTCCTTAGAGCTGCACTGGCTGGCGCTGGCCTGGAGCTCCTGCACCTGTGCGGGGCTTAGGCTGCACTCCTGCGAAGAATGGAGCAAGGGAATGCATTCACATGCACGCATTTGTGATCATGTGCTGATAAGGGGACTGGGCAGCCTTGCACAATACAGCCTTGCACGCCCAAAGCGCGGAGAGAGCAGCCACCCTGACCTCACCCTCAGCTGTGAGTCCAGCCGAGCGTTGCGCATCTCCAGCTGCATGACAGCAGTCTCCGCCTCACTTGACGCCCCCTCGGCGCGCGCCGTACGCAGCTTGTAGCTCCTGACCGTGCTCTTGAGAGCCTGGAGGCAGGGCAGGGGCCAAGCAGGGCAAGCGGCTCAACTCGCGGCGGCTAACAGCTCATCGCCCACCCACCCACCCTGTCATGGAGGAGGATGCAGGTCAAGCAGGGCCACTACACTGTGGCTGCATGCCTTGTCTGCACGGCATGGCGCCTGGAGCGGTGACTTGGCACCTCATCACAGTGCCCACGCGCCCGCACCTTGTTCTCCTCCATGAGAGCGCGCACAGCGTGCGGCAGGTCCTGCACCTCGGCGCTGCGGAAGTCGGGTGAGCCCGCCAGGCTGGCGTACGCGAGCTTGTCAGCCTTGAGCACCTGCAGTGCGACACGAGCGCTGCTGGAGGATGTGAGAGGCATGCAGCGGGTGGCCAAGAAGCCGCCAGCACAGCCAGTGGCGGTGGCTGCCCTGAACCATGACCATCTGTGCCTGCCCTGACAGCGGATTGTGGGCTGTACTCGATTCGTCTGTTCCCCGGTGGCGAGCACGCACCCGCTGCAGCTCCTGCAGGTACTCGCGCTCCTTGCTCCTCGCCGCCTCCTGCTCCTGGCGCGTGGCCACCAGCTGCGTGTCCAGCAGCGTGTCCATGTTGAGGAACAGGTCCCTGTAGAGGTGCAATGAGGTGAGCGTGCGATGTACCTCGTGATGGTCAAACGCCCGGACGGCGGCCCATCCTTCGTGAGTGCACGCCTGAAGCGGCAGGTGATGCTCCTGAAGGCACTGCGAGGTGAGCCGAGCGTGCCAGACTCACTGGAGCTGCTTGAGCAGCACGACGCCCCTGCCCGCCGCGGCCGGCTGGCCGTTGGCCATGGGTCCCGTGAAGAGCTGGGACAGCGATGAGATGCAGTCCAGCGCGTGCTGCCGCATCTTGCGCCAGGGCTCCAGTGGCCGGAAGCCTGGAAGCGGAGGACCCACGGAGCCTGCTGGCTGCGGCGCCTTGGAGCGCAGCGAGCCGGCCGCTGCCAGCACCGGCCCGTTCGCGGTGGGGGACGCGCAGGTCTCCATCGCTGCGCCTGTGGCCCTTTCTGCGCGCTGTGTTGTGTTCGAAGCTGGTACGGGAAAATTTATACAAACTCAGAGGAAGACAGCTGGAATGAGGTGCAGGACCACGGCGCAGGACCTACGTGTGGCTGGTGCTGTGGATTGGATGAGCTGCTGCCCGCGCGGCGGCAACGGTGAGGCCGCCCGAGCGCCACTCCCCCCAAATCATCATCATCATCAGCAGCAGCAGCAGCAAAGCATGACGTGCATGATGTGGACGTCCATCTGGGTGCTGATGAGCATGATTTCACCTGGCGGCACCACCGTGCACCAGAGGAGACAATGCCGCCGGGCGAATAGCGTCGTCGCGACGCAACCGCGCCTACGGAAAGGCCGCGCAGCGAGATGGTGGAGCTGACGTGCCTGGCAGCTCCTGCCGACGGCGTCGGGCCGTGCGCGCTGCTCTCGGTGCCTCTCCCTGGCAGGCGCAGGCTGGGCAACAGCACGCAGGATCCGCAGGTGAGACCTCATGCTATGGCTGCGACGCTGGGGTGATGAGCGTTGGGCGTTGTGCCCAGCGCACCGCGCGACTGCCACTGCCGCTCCTCCACAGGCACAGTACCTGTTCAACGTGCCAGAGGGCCTGTCCAGGCTCGTGCTGGAGCACCGCGTGAGGCCAGGGGCCGGCTTGCGTGCTGCGCTGCTACTGGGACTGGCGCCGCAGCACGCGGTGCGCCCTCGGGACACGCTTTCGCCTTGCAAGGATGGCAAGCTGATGCGCCATGAGTCACGGGTAGGCACCAAGTGTCGTGTGCACACTGCAGGGCGGCGTGGGCGGGCTGCTGCTGCGCCTGAAGCAGGACGGTCACGGGCAGCTGCAGGTGCTGGGGCCGCCAGGTGAGCAGCAAGAGGGACCATTCAACAGGGGAGGTGCTGCTCGTGCTTTGCAGCTGAGGGTGGGGAGAGCGCGCAAATGGCTGCGTGCAGACGTGGTGCAGCACAGGTCGCGTGCGCAAGCAGCTGTGTGGGCGGCCTGCCTGCCGCATGCAGGTGTGGCGGGGAGCGTAGCGCAGGTGGCTCCATTCGTCAAGTGGAGGCATCCGCAAGTCACAGTGAAGTCCGTCACCACGCCAGGAGGTGCCACCGCCCAGCAGCAACCACCACCACCACAGCAGCAGCAGCAGCAGCTGCAGGGGTGCAACCTGGAGGTAGCAGGCGAGCCCAGCCCATGGGAGTGCTGCTACCAGGACGACTGCGTGCAGGTGGCCGCACTCTGGAGCTGTGCACGGCAGCGCAGTGGTGGTGGTGGTGGCAGTGCAGGCGGCAGAGGAGCGGGCGCGGGCGTAGGACGCGGGCAGGAAGTGCCGGGCTGGCTGATGGACCTTGCCAGCGCACCGGTTCCTCCCGCTAGAAATGGCTGCGGCACCCTGCCAGGTGGAGCGGCACCGCCTGGCGATGACGGCACGAGCAGCAGCAGCACCAGCAGCGGCAGTGAAAGCAGTGAGGGCAGCGGGCATAGCGACAGCAGCTCAAGTGATAGCGGTGCTGCTGCCGTACGAGACATACCCGCGGCTCGGGTGCCAGCAGCCGCACCTGATGCATCAGTGGAGGCAGCGGCGCGGGCTGGCGCATCTGGTGGAGCCCACAGCAAGCAGTTGAGTGCAGGCGACAGCAGCAGCAGTGGCAGCGACAGCAGCGACACAACCAGCAGCAGCGGCAGTGATGAGCCCGACTCCCCGCCGCAACTCGCGGATGACTCACCCGGCGGGCCCAACTACAAGGTTCTAGACGAGCTCTTCCTGGCCTCTGCCACTGCCGGCCGGCAGCAGCAGCCACACGGGCGCGCTAGGGGTGGCATGGTGGCGTCGGGTGGTGGTGGGAGGGGCGGGCGCGGAGGCAGGGGTGCGGCAAAGGAGCGGCAGCAGGTGCTGCAGCGGACGGTGCTGCGGCACGCTGTGATGGCCACTCTCAAGGGAGGTGGTTCTGCACCCGCACCAGGGGCAGCTAAAGGGGGCAGCGCTCCTGCTTCCTCGTCGCCTGACGCACCAGGCAAAGGTGCAGGGCCGCAGGCAGCAGCTGCCAAATCAACCGCCCCCAGCAGCAAGCAGCGGCAGGGATCAGCAGCTGCACCGGGTGCTCAGCTACAGCCAGGTCTGCCGCAGCCGCCAGCGTCGCCCCAGCTGTTTGGGTACGTGGTGCACGTGCGCGCGTCCGGCGTGCTGGTCTTGGTGCTGACCTCTTCCACCACCACCACCACCACCACCACCAGCTCCTCTGCTGCGTCGGCTGGGCAAGTGGAGGCGGCAGAGGGCAGCGTGCTGGCCAGCCAGGCGCACCACCCCGTGCTGTGCGCGCTGTGTGACCTGCCCACGCTGCGCCGTCGCGTGGCCATGGTGGTGCACCTTGGCAGCGGCTCCACCTGCACGTTGGGGCCAGGAGAGAGCGCTGCGCCTGCAAGGGCTCATACGCCACCTCCATGGGTGGCGGACCTGCCTGGCAAACACCTGCTGCTGCCCGGCCCATCTGTTGCCTCAGCTGCCACCACCACCGCTGCAGCGCCGCATCTGCAAGCGCAGCGGGACGGGGCGGCAGGGCTGCTGGGCTTCCACGCCTCAGCTCGTGTGACTGCGCGCCTGCACCTACTGGAGCCTTGCGTGTTCCCGCTGCCCGCGTCCCTCGCTACTCTCCACCCTCCTGCTCTTCCCTCTGACACAGCAGCACCGCAAGCAGCACCAGCAGGCGGCGTAGCGCTGGTGGGCGCAAGCGCCCTGAAGGTGCACGGTGACGAGCAGCAGCGTGGAGACGCGGCGCCTCCAACTGCCAGCCTTCAGGATGATGCAGCCTTAGTCAGCCAGCGCCTGGTGCCAGTGAGGTTGCTTTGGCGAGCGCGCTACACGCCCCCCAGTACCACCCTCCTCACTGCAGCAGCACCTGCACCACCAGCCACATGCGGCGGCACCACAGCCGGCGGCGCTGTGGGAGCGGGCAGTGCGGCTCATGGAGACGAGGCCAAGGGAGCAGCCGGCGGCGGCGGCGGTGGCGGTAGCGATAGGGGCGGCGTCGAGGGAGCAGCGGCTGAGCAGTGTGTGCAGGTGCATGCCTCGCCGCAAGAGCGGCGGCTGGACGTGCCTGGTGTCTGGCAGAGCATGCTGGGCCTGTCACAGCCACCACAGGGGACAGGCGGGGTGGGGCCGGGGGAGGCAGACGGTGGAGGCGCTGAGGATGGCGGAGGGGATGTTGCGCCTTTGTTCTCCCCGCTGCACACCCGACAGCTGCTCAAGGTGAGGTCCGTTTGTGAACCTGCCTTGGCAAACAGAACCTGCTGCCTGCGACTGCTTGGCCTGGCAGCGCTGCTTAAGAGGTCCCGCCAGCAATGAACATTGCTAGTTGAAGTTGAATGCCTTGTTGCGCGCTGACGCACTGTGTTGCTGCTGTTGCCTGCTTCCATGCAGGAGGCAAGGGCCGTGGTGGCTAAAGCTCTCAGTGCGTGCGAACGGCACGCGGAACACACCAGGGCGCCACCTGCCCACCCACCCACAGCAACCCACCACACCTACAGCGCCATGCAATCGCCTTACCCAGCACCTCTGCATGCCGGACCTCACCCGCACTACCCACACCCTGCTCCACACGCGCCGTACCACCTCCACCCGGGCGCAGCACCGCCACACCAGCATCACTACCCGCACCACCCACCACACCCAGGCCACCCTGGCAGTCCCTACCCACCTTCAGGCGCATGGGCCCCACCTCCACAACCCTATCCACACCACCCGTACGCGCCTCCACCACAGCACCACTACGCGCCAGCCCCACACCACCCATCCGCACCCTACCCTGCACCATGGCCACCACAGCACGGAGCGCCCACCTTCCCGAACACGCATGTCAGCGGCCCAAGCCCTCATGGCGGGCCATACCCTCACCAGCACCAATGGCACCCTGGTATGCCCCTCCCTCCACACGCCTCACCATGGCCACCCTCAGGCGCAGCGCCTCACCAGCACCCACCCTCCTACCCACCTCCGCACCCACACACAGCCGCTGCATATCCTCCGCAAGCGAGTAGCGACGCAGCTGCAGGGCCGCCGGCCAAGCGGCCAAGGCATGGAGACATGGGCGACGACTGTGCACCACCTGCAGCGCCCGGCTTGGCTGCGTGTGGGAGCGGTGCTGGGCCAGGAGTCAGCGGTGTTGCCGCAGCCCCTGCTGGGAACGGCAACAGAAAGGTGGCAGAGATCCTGCGTCGGCGCCTGCTCGGCAACAGCAGCTCAGCCCACGGTGACGCGCCCCCTGCACCAGGTGCCTCAGCTGCCGCCACCACCGCACTGGACCCTCCTGCCACCAATCCAGCTGCAGCCGCCCAGGCATCCCCACCGGAGGCACCACAGCCGCAGCCTCAAGCGTCAGCAGCGCCAGCCCTGCCGTCACCAGCCAAGGCGCTTGTGGTGGAGGCTCCAGTGGTGCCCATGGCGCTCCCACCGGCGTGGTTGAGAGACCTGCCGCCGTGCCTGTTCACCGCCGCTGCCGCCGACACCAAGCTCCTGTTCCTGGGCACGGGCAGCGCTGAGCCATCCAAGTACAGGTCAGCGGGGGCAGCGCTGGGATAGCTGGGTGCAGTTGTGGGGTGCAGTTTGGGGCCAGATTGGGGCACGCCACACCTGGGTGCAGCTTAGCCTCAGCTGGCTTGACAAATGGGACAGGCAACATGTCAGCACTGACTTGACAATGCTGCTGCCCTCACAACGCGCACGTGGTGCTATATGCTGCAGAGGCCCCAGCGCCATCCTGCTTCAGCTCCCTGGCGGCGCGGGCAGCCTCCTCATGGACTGCGGGGAGGGCACGTGGGGCGCGCTGGTGCGCTGCCTGGGACTCAACGTCGCCAAGCAAGAGGTGCGTGGGCTCCTTGGCTCCTTGGCGCACTGGCGCTTGCGGCATTTGCTGAACTGCTCCCTGTTCTGCAATGGTGCCTTGGGCCATTTGGCTGGGGTCAATGGCGTGCAACTTGTCTTACACGACCTGTCACCGCAGGTGGCCAGGCTGCGCTGCGTGTGGGTGTCGCACCGGCACGCCGACCACTGCCTGGGGCTGGCAGGCCTGCTGGCAGCCCGGCCCAGGGGTGCTGAGCCGTTGCTGGTGGCGGGCCCCCGCGACTTGGAGCCTTGGCTGGCGCACCTGGAGTTGGTGCACGGGCACGCCTCCCGCTTCGTGCACTGCAGGTGAGTCACGCCTCCATTCGTGTGGGTGATGGTGGCAGTGGTGTCAGCGGCACTGAGCATGTGACTAACCCTGCGTGAAGGCATGCCGTGCGCCACTTGAGTGCGTAACACATTCCCATTTATTGGTGCTCTGTGTGCAGGGCCTTTAGCAGCATGATTGGCGGCCCTGGTGCGCCCCACAGCACCACTGAGCAGCAGCACTGGCTGCTGGGCCC
This sequence comes from Chlorella sp. KRBP, assembly GCA_004335735.1. NCBI lineage: Eukaryota > Viridiplantae > Chlorophyta > Trebouxiophyceae > Chlorellales > Chlorellaceae > Chlorella > Chlorella sp. KRBP. The sequence goes on from QAXK01000535.1 coordinate 9,551, forward strand.
TGGCCCCGGTGGCGCGGGGATGGTGCAGTGGAAGTCGGTGCCGGTGCAGCACTGCAGCGACGCGTACGGGCTGGTGCTGGTGCACCAGTCCGGCTGGAAGGTCGTGTACTCGGGTGAGCAAGGACGCTTTACAGTATGGCAAAACTGCAAAACTGTGATTGCGCCAGTGTAGGGAGCCACATGCGAGCTGTTGTGATGCGCGTCATCATATCTCATTGTGGTGTTGTGCACGTCATGCTGTGGTGCAGGTGACACGCGGCCCTGCCAGGCGCTGGTTGAGGCGGGCTCCGGCGCCACACTGCTCATCCACGAGGCCACATTTGAACCTGCCCTCTCCGACCAGGTGCGTCCTGGTTTGAGCTAGAGGTATCAGTATGCACTGCGTACCACTAACTGCACCCTGCCGTGTGCAGTCGTCTGTGCCCTGACGCTGCATCCCCTAACGCTGTGTCCCTGGTTGCCCCATGGCTGTGCCGCAGGCCATCACCAAGCGACACACGACCAGCTCTGAGGCAATCCAGGCCGCGGCAGACATGCAGGTGTGCTGCACGCCCAGATACGGCCCCACCAAGCAGGTGGCAAGCACCCAGTCGCTGCGCATCGAGCGTCCGAGTGTCCACAGTGTGCGGGGAACCTGTCCCGCCCGCAGGCGTGCCGCACAATTTTGACGCACTTTAGCCAGCGGTACCCGCGTGTGCCCGCCGGCCTTGGCCTGCGCCTGGAGAGCGACGATGACGAGGGCGGCGCTGGCGCATCAGGCGACGGAACCGGCGACGGCACGGCGTGCTGCCACGCTGTGGAGGAGGCCGGTCTGCAGCTGGAAGGAGAGGGCGCTGCTGCTGAATACAACAGCGCAAAGGTCCAGCCTGCAGAGGAGCATCCTGAGGCCCCCTTTGCATCCCGCCTGCGCCGGGCGGCGGTGGCGGCGAACGCTGAGCACGGGCTGCAGGCCACGCACGCCATTGCGTTTGACGGCATGTGCGTGCGGCTGTCGCACCTGCCGTGGCTGCCTTTGCTGAGCCCGTTCCTGGACCCTGTGCTCAGCAGCGCGAGCGCCGGGGCGCATGAGTGACTTGTCGGCGGCGCACGGCATGCCGGAGCACACCCAGACGCAATGGATATCAATGTACAGGCAAGAACCGACTGCTGATGATGAAAGCAGCACGCGAATGAGGCGCTGAGACGGGCGCGCGTGGAGGGCGATTTGGCGTGCGGCGATGGCCACGGTGCTGAGCTTCGGCCCCAGGGACCTGGTGTTCCGCAATGTGCAGTTCGGTCAGGTGAGTGCGGCGTCCCGCCCTGTGCAGCCGCACGTCGTGGGGTGCCCCTTGCGGAGCCGAAGCAGGAGGCGAACAACAACGAGAGCAGCACTACCGCGCACCGCAGGTATACAGCCAGACGCTCAGCATCACCAACACGCTCAAGGGCGCCGTGGAGGCGACGGTGCGCCCCTCGCACGAGCGTCTGGCTGTTGACCCCGCCACTGTGCGCCTGCGGCCTGGGGAGACGCAGCAGTGCACCGTGCGGCTACGGGTGCTCAAGTACGCCAACAAGGGCAAGGCGGTGGAGCAGGGGCAGCGGGACATCCTGCACTTCAAGGTGCGCCGCGGTGGCAGCCCGTTCGGTGCGCTCTGCCACGTGCAGGACCACCTCGCTAGACGCAGTGGCACCTGCACGCACGCGCAGGGCACATTCTTCGACCAGAAGCTCTACGTCACGTTCTTCCTGCATCCCGATGCCGAGGAGGGCAAGAGCCTGTCGCCACGTGGCGGAGCGCAGCTGCGGGAGGAGCAGGCAGGCGACAGGTGCGCATGCCCGTGGCTCATGGTAATGCAGCAGAGCTCATCACCCATGCCAATGGCTCACAGCGCCTGTGCACACCGCACTGCCGCTCAGGGCGCCACCACCTGGCGGTCCGCCCGCTGGCGGCAGCAGCAGCGGCATACAGCAGGACCCGCTACGCCGCAGCTGGCCAGCCGCCCTCAGCAGCACACAGCAGCCCGCTGCCCTGCTCTCCCCCCGCCAGGCGCAGTGGGCGTCCTCATCAGGACACCAGCAAGCAGAGGGCGCCTCACCAGGCTCTTCGCCTAGCTTGGCACCCACCTCGCCAGCAGCCAGCGCAGGCAGGCGCACCTCTACCTCACGCGCCGCGCAGCCCACGCAGCCACAGTCCATACCCACAGACAGCTTTGCATTTGCCCCCGGCCACGGCACCATGGCACGCAGCAGCAGCGCCACACTGGGTGCGGGTGGTGGCGGCAGCAGCGGGAGCATCAGGCCCACGTCCAACCCACGTGGCAGGCCGCCTCTGCCGCCGGTGGGCGGGGCACGAGGCGGCAGGGGTGCGGGGACCATGATGCCCCGTTCCGCTCCCGCCTCACCGCCTGGCAGCCGGCCAGCACCACGCACAGGCCACCCCCTGGCAGCAGGCAGTGCTGCAGCAGACCAGCCGCCTGCCTCCACCACCTCCTTCCCTCAGGAGCCTCAGCCTGAGCCGTGGAGGGGCCCTCAGCCTTTGGCAGGTCTCCGTGACCGCCCCACTCCCCTCGCCACCATGCACGCCCGCTACCGCAGCCCTGAGCCCCGCTCCCAGTCCCCTGAACCCTCGCACAGCCCTTCCCATGCTGCTGCAGCTGCCCGCGCACTGGGCCGCTCCACTGGCGTTGCTGGCTGGCTCGGTCCCGGTGCTGGCATGGAGGAGGAGGAGGAAGGAGGGCTTGGATTAGGGTATGGCAGCGAGGGGGCGGCGGAGGACGCGTTGCGGCGCATGGAGCAGGAGGAGCTGCGGCGGGAGATGCAGGCCGTGGGGCTGGACGATGTGCGGCGTAGCGTGCTCGCGCTGCAGGAGCTGGAGGCCATGGAGGAGGCGCAGCAGGCACAGCACGCGGCGCAGTCCAGGGAGCGTCAGCAGCGGCAGGAGCTGGCGCTGGCGCTGGCTGAGGCGTCCTCGCCTTCGCGTGGCGCCATGGGCGTGTGGGGTGGCGCTGGGGAAGGAGGGAACGGAGGTGAGCAGGGGACGGGGACTGCAGCAGTTGTAGGGCAGGGCGATATGTAGGGCAGGGCGATATGCTGTTGCAAAGGACACTACCGTGCTCTATGATGGCCAACGTGTGTGGCGTGCCACCCATGCTTGTGCAGACTTGGACGAGCACGTGACCAGCCGGGCCTCCCCTCCGCGTGGCCCCTCCATGGGCCTCATGTCAGCGCTGCAAGCCCTAAGCCCCCGCAGCCGGTCCCACAGCCCCTCGCCAGCCTCCTCTCCCAGCCTGGGCCTGCGGACCATCGCACGTGCAGCGTCCCCTTCCTCTCTGGGACTCAGCCTCCAAGGCCCGCACACCACCCTCGAGATTCACCGCCCTCCCTCCCCGCCACGCACGGGCCGCGCACAACTGATTCCACCCACCCGCAACCAATCTCCTGACGGGCAGGGCACCAGCAGGACACAGCAGCAGCAGCAGCAGCAGCAGCAGCAGCAGCAGCAACCGGGCCGATCGAGCCGCAGGGAGCAGATTGGCGCCAGCACCGCCGCCGTGCGTGCAGCCTTTGCCTCCCTCTCTGCCGACACTACCTCCGCAGCCGCACCTGCTTCTGCCCGCAGAGATGGGGCCTCCCCACCCACCCACATCCCCACAGCATCCACCGCCAGCCAGGCAGTGCCTCATGCCCGTGCTGGCTCGCCACCGACCGCCACGTCGCGCGGCTCACCACCACGTGCTGCAAGCGCCGCAGCAGGTGCAGCGACAACTTCTTCCACCGGCAGGCGTTCCCCTCCCGGCAGCAGCAGCAAGCCAGGGCCAACAATACCAGCACGAGGTAGCCCCCCACGCCCTACCACCACTGCCGCAGCCCCACCTGCCCGCCACGCCGCCCGTTCCCAGTCCCCGGGCCTGCGCACATCCGCAGCGCCCACGGGTGCTCGTGCTGGTGCGGGGGCAAGGGCAGCGTCACCGGGTGCATCAAGGAGGGAGGCGGCCAAGGTGGCGGGCCGTGTGGGCAGCGGCGGCGCTGCTGGCGCTGGTGGTGGTGGCAGCGGTGTTGCTACAGGTAAGTCTCATGGTGCCTGTATGCGGTCGTATGTTGGTGCGGAAGTTGGCCCAGCCGTCCTGTGCTGTGTCCACCATCACCGCCATGTCATGTTCACTTGTTCTCTTGCCGCAGGCAGGACTGAGCTTCAGACGTCGCTTGACGCGCTGCGTTCCCACAGCGGGGCCCAGCGGGCCGAGCTCCAGGCGCGCGTGCGGTCGGCCGAGGCTCAGGTGCAGGCGCTGCAGGGCACGGCGTCGGCGCAGCTGCAAGCACTCAGCGACAAGGACGGGGTCATACAGGTGCGGGGGGCGCCAGCGGGTGGATGCACATGCATGCACCGTGCAGTCGATGCCGCGCCCAGCATCGGGCAGAGTGCACATTTGCCTGCCTGCACCTGCTGCCAGGCTGAGCTGTGGTTGCCGCGTGGAAAGAGCGTGTGGAAAGGGTGTCCGCCCGGTGCCCGGTGCACGTCGTGCGCAGGTGCTTCAGTCCCAGCTGGCCAACGCCCGGCGGGCGCATGAACTTGCCGCCCTGGGTGACGCGGCGGCCATGAGCGGGCACCAGTCGCAGGAGCTGCGAGACCTTAGGGCTCAGGGCCTGGTGCTGCAGGCACAGGTCAAGGAAATGGAGGCACAGGTCACAAGGTGCGTGCACGCTCCACAGTGCCATGTGCAGTGTCATATGTGTGGTTTTTGCATCTGGTTTGGCACCACCGTGGGCGTACGCGAGGTGGCCGGACATGTGCATGTGCAACAGCGCTGGGTAGTAGAGGCAGCTTTTGCTTCTCAAGCTGCCAGCGCCGTCACGCAGCACGTGTCACTGTGTGCCATCCTCACACCACGCGTCAGCCACCACACCATGTGACCACACCGTGCCACCACACTGCGCCACCACACTGTGCCGCCACACCGTGCGCCGCTCTGCCTCAGGTACCGTGACGAGGCGTCAGTGCTGCACCGTGTGAACGAGGAGCTTATGTCCTCGCGCCCCCCCGAGGCGCAGCGGCTGGTGGACGCGGCGGTGGAGCGGCAGCAGGTGGTGCAGGAGGAGCGCAACCGGCGCACGCTCGAGCTGCTCATGGCCAAGGACCGGCGCGTCAACGAGCTGGAGCAACAGGTGACTACATACGCTGAAGAGCTAGGGTTAGGGCTGGTGTTCGGGTTATCGCTGAAGGGGCCTTGCAGTGCTCCTACCTGTGCCCGTCTGCGCCTGGCGGGGCTGGGGAGACAGGACTCCTGTGGTGACGTTTGCAAGCACATCATCCTCCCGCTTGTGTTGCGATATCCTTATTGTGTTACGCAGTTGGAGCGCAGTGAGCGCCAGTCCACTGAGCTGCGCGAGGCGTGTGCCAGCGCCATGACCAGCCTGGAGGCGGCACAGGCGCAGGTGCTGCAGGTGCTGCGGGACAAGGATGCGCTGAGGCGGGCCATGGACGAGGAGAGGCAGGAGCACTGCAGGCAAATTGTGAGGGAGGTGTGGGCAGGCTTGGGGGCGCGTAGTTGCTGGTGAGGGACCAGGGTGCTGGCGGGACCCATGCACGGGGAGGGCCACACCACGATAATCACCCACTCGCTTGCTTGGTTGATTGCTTGTATTGTGTCAGGATGAGCTCCTGGCCGAGCTGGCGCAACTGACGGTGCCGGCGGCGGCGCGCCTGGCCAGCGACGAGCGGGCTGCTGAGGCAGAGGAGATGGTCGGCAAGGTGCGGCCGTGCTGCCTGCAACCTAGCCTCTCCGCCTTGGCTGCAGTAGTGGAAAGACTGACTTGCAGTGGCTCCGATGCGCAGGGCAGCGCCACCACTCGTGAGAACTGATTGCAAAGACGGCACCTCCCGCCATGCTATTGTGTTCCTGCTGCCCTCGCAGCTCACCGAGGAGCTGAGGAGCCACGCCTCCGACCTGCACACCACCCAGACGGACGCGGCGCGCATGCTGCAGGACCTGGCCGAGGCACAGCAACGCGTGCAGGTGCGCACTACACGGGCTCGTATCAGCCGCAGCCATGGGTGCGGTGCTGCCTCACAAGACCAGTGGCTTGGCACACGCAGCTAGTCCGCAAGTGCTGTGTGCACGTGGGTGTTCAACACCCTGCGCCTTCCCAAACCAACGCAGGCTCTGGAGTCTGAGCGTGAGCAGGCCGCCGCCACACACTCCCAGCAGATGGCCCGCGTGCGCGACACGTACCAGGCCCAGCTGTCGGAGCTGAGGCAGCAGATGGGTGAGCTGCGGCGCGAGTGCGACGCGCACAAGCAGCAGCTCGGCACCATCTACTCAGCAGGTGAGCATGCCAACCCAACCGCGCTGGCTGCTCGCTTCTTCTGCTGCCATGGTGTTTAGTGTTGTCACGCCGACCCTGACGCGTGCTGCTCCTGTGCCTGCTGTGCTGCCACCCCACCACCACCAGGTCTGGGCAGCCGGCTCCCGATGCTGGGCGTACCCAACCCCGAGACCGCCAGCGCGCAGGCGCTGCTGCAGCCCACGCTTGAGCAGCAGCTGCTGCGGCAGTCAGAGCAGCTTCAGTCGGAGCTGGACACGCTCCGAGCCGCGCACCCGCAGCGAGGCGCCGGCTCGTCCCCGTCCGCCGCCGATCTTGTCGGGGCAACAGGGGCGTCCGTCGGCGAGATCTCCTTTTGCGGTGCAGCGGCAGGCGAGGTCGAGAGGGAGAGGGAGCGGGCGCGGCAGATGGAGGCGTCGATCGCTGCAGAGTTTGAGCTGAGCCGGCTGCGCGACTTGCTGCTTGCGCGCGACAAGGAGGTGGTGCGGCTGCGGTCGGAGCTGGTGCTGCTGGAGGCGTCCGCCGCGCGGCGGCGCCCCGGGCGGCGCAGCGGCGACGCGGCTTCGCAGCCGTGGGAGGATGAGGTGGGGGAGGAGAGGGAGGAGGCAGCGGTTGAGGATCACTTGCGGGAGATGGCGGTCAGGCTTGCCGAGGCGGAGCTTGCGCTGCAGCTCAGCAACGAGAGGGTGGTGGCGCTGGAGGCAAGGGCAGTCATGGCCGAGCAGTCCAGCACCGCAGGTACGGTCGGATGTGGGCTCGACCAGCGCAGAAAGGCAACGATCGCTTGTTCGCTTGGGGTGTGGCTGGCAGCTAACCATTGCCTGCTCGACGAGGCGTTGCGAACTGATGCTGTCCCGGTGCTGCGCAGGCGAACCATTGCGCCGTGACCTGGCCGCCGCCCAGGCCGACTTGCGGCGGGCGCGGGCCGACGCAGAGCTGGCGCAGGCTGCGGCGTCCCGGCTCAACGCCCGGCTCACCGAGGTGGTCGGCGCAGAGGTGGAGGCCAGGGCGCAGGTGAGCGCGGCTGTGCTGCATGGGCATGCATTCCCTAGGCGGTGATGTGGGCACTGCGCTTGGCATGATGCAGCAGGCCTGAGCACAGGTCTGTGCGCAAACGTAACTACTCTGCTTGCCGTGTGTGGTGTGTGGTGCAGGCGGATGAAGCCCGTCAGGCGCTAGCCCAGTCTGAGGAGCTTCACGCCCGTGAGCTGTCCTCTCTTGAGGAGCGCCTGAGGGCCTCCTTGGAGGCGCAGCAGCAACACGACAAGCACCACCAGCAGGACCGCCATCAGCACCAGCCGTTGGCCAGGGGTGGGAGGGCGGGCCGTGCGGCTGCGCTTGGCCCTGTGCTGGCGGGTGGGGGCGGAGGTGAAGGAGGGGGTGCTGTGAGGGGCGGGGGTGCTGCCTCCATTGGCAATGCTGCGGTGGCGCGTGAGCAAGAGCTCAGAGAGGTGAGCACTTCTCAACGACAGTGTGACTTCCATGCTGTTGTCAGTGACCGTGGACAAGGGAACCGGCTGTGGCATGACCCGCTAAGGTGTCGGTAGGGCCCACAGACCTAGCCTGAACCCTAACATCCGCATGCAGGTGGCGGATGCCGCGGAGACGGCGGTGGCGGTGGCGCAGGCGCAGATGCTCGAGGCGTTGCGGGGCCAGGTGGACGCGCGGGCTGAGCTGTCGCGCGCGCGCCTGGAGGGGCAGAGGGAGCGGGCCAGGCTAGAGTCCGAGGTGAGGTCGGGGCCTGTAGAGCCTTGGTGGTGTACTTCATGCTGCACCTTTGTAGCCCTCTGTCTGACGGTAGTCAGTTCTGTGCCTGATGTGGGCCTGCACCCTGCATGTTGATCACCTGCACGTGCAGGTGCGCATGGCCCAGGAGGAGGGCTCCCTGCGCATCTGCACGCTGGAGGAGGCGCTGGCGCGGCTGTCTGCCGCCCGCGGCGCGGGGGAGCAGGGCGTGGAGCTGACACGCTTGGTGGCGGCGACGGAGGGTGCGCAGAGGGCGGCGGCGAGGGCGGGCGCGGAGGCACGCCACCTGCAGGTGAGGGCATGTGTGGGAGTGTTCTCGTCTGTTTTGGTGCCTTGTGGGCATGGGAATACGCACGCTTTCGCAAGGCGCCGGCTGCTCAGCTACCTCTGGCCGCACCTCCTGGTGCATGTCGCAGAGCTGCAACACACAGCAGCAAGCCAGAAGCGTTTTGGCTGGGCGCTGTACCAACAGTTCCAATAATGGTCAGGTTGCCACAGATTCAATGTGCTTGCCTTTTGCTCTGCCCCGCCATGCATGTGCAGGAGGAGCTGCAAGCGGAGCGCGCGCGGTGCGAGTCGTTGCTGCACGACGTGGGCGAGCGTGAGAAGCAGCTGGCCGAGCTGTGGACCTACACGGCCTTTGGCCCGGCGGCTGCGCTGCCCTACGCTGCACCCGCCTTCCCACCTGCCCTGGCTGGCAACTCGCAACCGGCAGGTGGGTGCGTGCAGGGTGGGGCTTGGGGGCCGCTTCCTCAACCTACCGTAAGGCTTCCTTAACCTGCAGCAACCTACGGGGTAGGCTCCTGCCAGGCCGCCCCAGCAACGTGCAGCTTGGTGAGCCATTTCCACGCATGCACCACCCCAAACACGCGCAACGCAGGCCCACCCTGGTCAGGCGGCCCCGCCACCACCAGCCCTCCCGCCGCCCCCACCACGTCCTCACCACTGCTGCTGGACGCCACCCTGGAGGCGCGGCTCCGCCGTCAGTTTGACGAGCTGGCGCGTCGTCAGCAGGTGATTGCTGAGCTGTCACGGGAGGCGGACGGCGCGCGCATGGAGCTGGCCAAGCTCAAGGCGTGGGTGGAGGCGGCGGAGGGCGGGGTGGGCCTGCCCAAGGACAAGCAGGCAGAGGTGCTAGTGGATAAGCTGCGCAAGTGCGAGGTGAGCGCGGTTGTGTGCGGGTGGCATAGTTATGATGTGCCTGGAGTGCCTGGAGTGCTGTCCTGCGCCAGTGCGAGGCAGGCAGTGCTGCAATCAGGCTCTGCCGGGGGCCTCACCTCTACATCGCAGACCTTGATGATCGCGTCTTTTGCTGGAGCTGGAAGCAGCTTTGTGTTCCCATGCCCTGTGCACCGATGTCATGCTGCCTGTGTGCAGGCTGAGCTGTCGGCGTGCAAGCAGCGGTGCGCCTCGTTCGAGCTGGACGCACAGCGCAAGGGCGCGGCGGTGCAGGAGGCCAACCGCGCGCTGGCGGCGGCCACGGAGCGCCTCACCAGCCAGGAGACGGCGCTGGGGGCGGCGGAGGAGCTGGCCGCACGCAAGGCAGTGCAGGTGACGACGGCTGGTGTCTGACGTAGCGCAGTGCGTGCAACGCACAGTCCACCTGTGAATCTCTGTTGCCCGCACTCCAGTCAGTACGAGGAGGCCGTGTCTGTATGACGGCCTCTGCAGCTGCAGGTTGCGCTGCCCCCATTCCGCTCCCTTGCTCCACCCTCATGAGACTGCCACTGCTCCTCTCCACCGTGCACCGTGCATGCCCAGCCCTCATCCCAGCCTGGCTCCGCACCACCTGCCCCCACCACACCTGCTTCTCCACCCTCCACTGCACGCTCACCCTCACCCAGCCCGCCCTCCCTCCCTGTGCCCATGCAGGTGCACGGGACCCTGTCCGCGGAGCTGAGCGCCCTGGGTCGCAAGGTAGCTGACTCTGAGCTGCAGGCGACACGCGACCGCGCGCTGGCGGAGCAGGGCAAGCGGGCCGTGGAGGCGGCGGAGGGGCGCCTGCGGGAGGTGGAGGCGGCGCTGGAGGCGGCGAGGGCCAGGGAGGGAGAGCTGGTGGAGCGGGGCAGGGCAGAGAGGGAGCGGGCGGAGGAGGAGATGGAGGCGTTGCGCAGGTGGGCGGTGATGTTGGGTGGGTGGTTGGGGAGGTTGTGGGTGCAGTTTGGCAGGACGTAGTTGCATCGATGTGTTCATGTTCAGGGCATGTACGGTGCCAAAGGCAGCCCTGTTCTTGCGAGGCTGTCATCCGCATGGCACGCTGCACGGCCAGCAGAGGCAGGTGGAGGTGTGGTGCAGACGGATCCTTGTGTCGCCTTGCCTTGCCCATCGCTTGGCTGCCTGTAGGGACCTACGTGCTGCCGCGAGCCAGGGCGAGCAGCGTCACGTGCAGGTCGAGGTGCTGATGCAGACGCTCGAGGCGTTGCAGGCGGGCTCTCCCGGGGAGCAGGAGCAGCAGCTGTTGGCGCTAACTGCACAGCTGGCGTCCGCAAGGTGAGGTGTGGGGTTAGGGTTAGGGTTAGGGTTAGCTGGCGGCCGCTTGGTGAGGTGTAAGGGGGCCAGAGTCAAGGTCTGTTGCGCCAGACTGAGGCGGCGGTGTGGGCTCAGGCGGCATCTGCCTACCGCTTCCATCCCTTGGCGCCTGCCCATACCCACACATGCACCGGCAGGGCACACGAGGAGTCCCTGCAGCACCAGTGCGCTGAGCTGGTGGCCACAGCCACGGCCGCACAGCGCGCCGCCGTCACCGCCGCCGCTGAGTCTGAGGCCTCTCGCCGCGCGTCCCAGTCCCTGGAGCAGCAGCTGGCGGCAGCGGGCGCTGCGGCGAGGGCGCGGGAGAAGCAGCTGCTGGACGCCAGGGCCGAGGCGCAGGCACAGGTGAGCTTCAGCAGCTGACAATATGCGTTGGAAGTTGCTAGCATGCAGGCAAGCAGGTCTGCCAGTGGCATATCCGCAGGCTGTCCCATAAGGTGCTGCCGGATGCCCCACCCACTCCCATTCCCTTGCAGGCGGATGCTGGGTTGCGCTTGGCGCGTGAGGTGGACACCTCCCGTTCCCGGTGCACCATGCTGGAGGCCGAGTGCGAGGGCATGCGCAACACGCTGAGGGACGTGCAGGCGCGGCACATTGAGCAGGTCACCAGGTGTGTGAGCGCCCCGCTTAGCAACTCAGCAAGCACCCTGCTGTCGGCTTGCACCCGTCCAGGCAGAATTCTGACAGTTATCTCTGCTGGATAAGCTTCGTGTTGCCCGCACGGCTAGGTGATGCTGGTGTGGTGGGCATGCAAATCATGTGTTCATATACACACGCCATGCGCCAACATGCACAGGGAGCGTGAGGAAGCTGCAGAGCACCTGCGGCACGCGCGCAACGAGGCGGCCATCTCTGCCGGCAAGCGCGCACTGCACCAGACTGGAACGGGGCAGGCGCCCTTTGCCTCCCAGGTGCTGGAGCCTCTACAGGTGCGCTTTTAGTTCCGGGAGCCACGCCTTGGGGGGCGCCTGGTGTGGGGCGTGCATACAGGACAAGGCACATTCTCGCAGTCACTGAAAGTTGTGGTGTGCTGTGCCCCTGGCGCGGCATCGCTCTTCTGCGTCACAGAGGCTGGTGGACATGGTCAGTACCCATCATCACCAGGCGCAGCCCACGGCTCCTGAGAACGAGGAGGAGGATGCTCCCAGGCACCAGCCCGCTCCCCACCACAAGGAGAGCAGCAGGGCGCACGGCAGGCGGGAGTCACCACCGCGGCAGGGCGGCGGGCGGGTGCACGGCGTGAGGGACCAGTCAGTGGCGCGGGAAGGGACGGTGGGGCCGGCAGCATCACCGCCCTGGGCAGAGGCCGCTGTCAAGGAGTTGCAGGTGCGGGGCCGTGTGTTGGCATATGTACCTTGAACGATGCTGGCTGTGCAGTGCAGCGCCCTGCGCCCTGACTTGACTTGCAGCGGGTCGTGCTGTCGCCGCCATGGCCATGGCTTATCACTCCCCGCTCCCCCAGGCTACCAAGTACGCTTGCCTTGCTTGATCCCATGTGCCTTGCAGCACGTGGTCGTGTCCCTGGAGCGTCTCTACCAGCAGGCACACCACGACGCGCTCCTGCACCTGTCCGAGGCGCAGCTGAGCTCCGAGCGCCTGGAGCGCGCCACCCGACAGCTGGAGGAGCGCACCACCGAGTGGCAGGTGGCACAGGTTACGTGCCAGCGGCTGCAACGCCTGGCGCACCGCAGGGCAGAGCAGGTGAGCGTGAGCAGCTGCTGGGGGCGCAGTTGCGATCTTCTGCAGCCTCAGGGGCTGCCAACACACTCCACGCGTAATACAGCCGCAGTACACGCTCGCCTTCATCCCAGGGTCCAAACTGGTGTTAAGCAGACTGCCTCACGTGACCATGCTCACCTGCCCATGCCCGCAGCACACGGGCCACGCGGCGCGCGTCATCCAGGAGCTGCAGCAGCGCGTGCAGGCGCTCTACCTGCAGCTGGACGCCTCCACCACCGCAGAGGTGGCCGCCACCGCGCAGCTGGCTTCCCTGCAGGCGGCCTGGGCGGCGGAGCGGGCGGCGGCGGCGGCGGGCGCGGAACAGCTCCGGACCACGCAAACCGAGGTGAGCCGGGTGCACCTCTTCCTCCACACGCGCAAATACGCCGCGACTGTTGAACTAACCGCAACAACACAGCAAAATGCCTTGTATGTTGTTGTATGCAAAAGAGCACATGCTGGGATGCGCTGCCGCTGACTGCGTCCACGTCAGCAAGTGGGCACGCACGCACATCTGCCCTCCCACCCGCAGGTGCAGCAGCTGAGCGCTAGGCTGGCTGCCAGTGAGCTGGAGCGCCTGGCGGCACAGCAGCACCTGGACCCCCTCCCTCCCGAGGTGACGCGGTACCTTGAGCAGCTGGTGGCACGCCTCGAGGCACCAGGCAGGGACAAGGTGCTGGCGCTCGCAAGAGAGGTGAGCTTACGGGGCCGTTGCTGCTTCCATAGTCTTGCTGTCGATGCTGATTTGGGACGCTGCTGCTGCCCGGCTCCCTTTTGCACCTGTTTTGCAAGGCACGAAAATTCACCTCAGGCCACTCACATCATCCTCATGTGTCCCGCTGGGTGTGTGCCTGCAGCTGGCGGCGGTCAAGCAGTCCGAGGCCCTGCTGCAGACCAAGCTCCAGGCCGCAGAGCGCCTGGCCACCTCCACCGCCCTTGCCGCCAACATCAGGCCCGTGCCGCCCCGCACCACCTCACCAGCATCTACCTCCACCTCAGCCACCGCGCAGCAGCCTCAACCGCAGCAGCAACAACAGAGCAAGCAGGCGCAGGCCAGAGATGCATCACCGTCTGGCGTGAGCGCGCCTGTGGGAGTCAGGCAGGCGGGGTCAGCGCCGGCACTACCATTTCCTACCGCCGCAGCAGGTAAACGGTTTTGCCAAGAGAATCCCAATGTGCGCGCATGTATCAGGTTCCTTGCCGCAGCTTGACTACCAGCAAGCGTGCGCTCACCTTGGCGTCCCACATGGCAGGTGTGCCCGTGTCGACGGCGCTGGCCCAGGAGGTGGCGGCCCTGCGAGTGCAGCTGCTGCTCAGCTCCAAGGAGGCGGCACAGCGCTCAGACCGCCTGCTGGAGCTGCAACAGGTGCGAGAGGGACTTGCATGCCACGTGATGAGCATGACACGTGATGAGCATGACGCCACGTGATGAGCATGACACATGATGAGCATTGCAGCTTCTCTCGGACTTGACTTGTCACCGACTGTTCATCAACAGAGGAGTGCCTCACATTGCTTCAAAGCGTCATGCACTGCACAGACGGAGGCAAGCGTTGCCCCGTGATGCCCGCTCATTATGCCTTCGCAGGCCGTGGAGCAGCGAGAGCTAGATGTTGCCGAGCTGCAGGCGGCGGCGGCGGCACAGCAGCTGCTGGTGCAGCAGCAGCAGGATGAGGCGGCGGCAGCACTGCTGCGGCAACGTCAGCAACTGGACCAGGTACGGGCGCAGGGGTGCAGCACTGCTTGCTTCGCCAGTGGCAATGGTGTGTGGCGCACTGTGTGCATTGTATGGCCAGCTCTTTCCAGCTCTTTGAATCGCTTGAGAGGATGCAAACGCAGACGCCAAACACGCATTGGTCCACTCGCTCATCCACTCACTCCTTGCACCTCGCTGCAGGCTCACGAGGCGGACCGCCGGCTGCTGCTGCGTGAGCTGGCGGACATGCAGTCGCGCGTCGAGGTGATGCGGGACCTGGCCGCAAAAGGTAAAGGCAACGTGTTGGGACTTCCAGGGACTCAACGCTCGCGTGCTCGAAACTGGTGCCGTTCTGGGCTCCAGTCCCATTCTGCCCAACCGCTTTAGCCTGTGTGTGGGTGGCCGTTGCCGTAACACATTGGTGTGGACTAGCGGCAGGCACTTGCCAACATGCACTGATCCGCACCCACGTGCTCCTATTCCCACGCTGTGCAGATATCCGTGAGGCGGACAGCCGCGTGGCGCTTGCGTCCCAGGCCGCCGCCGCCGAGGTTGACCTTGCCCTGTCGCGCGCGCTGGAGGGCCACGTGCCGCAGTGGCGCCTGCACGAGGCCGAGGAGCGGGCAGAGGCGGAGAGGCAGCGCGCGGCGCACCTGGAGCAGCAGCTCGAGACCATGGAGGAGCAGCTGGCCAGGGAGCACGCACAGGTCAGTGTGTAGGTCATAGTGCCACACACCAGTGACAGGCATGGCATCCGCACCGGTAGGATCCTTCTGGCGTATGAGTCAGATGCTGGCCAGCAAAGCAATGACCATCCCCCATGATGTCTCGGCTTCCTCACAGGCGTCTGTTGTTTACTCAAAGGCAGCAAGCAAAGGAAGCAAGTGTCCCACACCACCTCATGCTCCACCTCATGCCCCACCTCGCCCTGCAGGTACTGGAGCTGCAGGACGTCAAGGAGGTGACCGCCACCGCCATCTCCCGCCTGGAAGCCACCCTCTCATCCATTGAATCCGCAGCCCACAACGCCCCCCTCTTTGACCGCACCAACAAGCCCAACAACCCTAGCCTCAACCCTAGGCATCGCGCCGGCACCGCCTCCAAGGCTGGCGCCGCTGGTGGCACCGGTGGCACCGCCGTCACGGAGGGAGGGCAGGCGGTGGCGGGTACGGTCAACACGCTGTCCCGTGAGCTGGTGCGCGCCAAGCTGGCCGAGGCGGAAGCTGTGAGGAAGCTGCGCGTCACCGCCCGCGCTGAGCTGGAGCTGCGCCAGCAACTGCTGCAGCGGGAGGAGCGGGTTTCGGAGCTCAAGCAGCAAGTGGCGGCGCTGGGAGGAGGGGCGCAGCACGGGCAGCACGGCGGCGGCGTGTCCTCGTCGTTTTCGTTCTCCCGTGGCGCGCTGGGGGGCATTGCGTCGGGCACGGGTGGGAGGGCGAGGAGTGTGTCGCCGTCTCAGCGCCGGCCATGGGGCGGGGCCGGCACTGTCGGCGCGAGCAGCAAAGGGCGCTTTGGTGTTTCAGGGCCTGCAGGGGCGATGGTGGGGGATGGGGCGGCTGGGAAGCGCACGAGGGGTGTGGGCGGTGCTGGGGCGATGGGAGGGAGGGCGGAGGGTGAGGGTGGCGGCTGGGCGCTGGCGGCGGCAAGGGCGGAGAGCGAGCAGCTGAACGACTTGTTGGCTCAGGCGCGGCTGCAGGCGGCGAGGAAGGAGGCTGAGCTGCAGAAGCTGCGAGGTAAGTGGTGTGAGCGTCTGGGTGGAAAGGTGTGCTGCCAGGGCTGCATCGCTGCTTTTTTCTGTGCTGCTGCCTGTGGTGGCGCTCCAGATGGGGAAGCCGCGGCATCTGACAGCGTATGAAGATGGCAGCACTTGCTGACATCCACCTCGTCCCTTTTTCATGCCGCTGCAGTGGAGCTGGCGGCGTGCCTGGCCCGGCAGGGCAGCGCTCCTACCTCCACCGCCACCGCCCCATGGAGCCGCAACGACGCTCCCACCCAACAGCATCAGGCACAGCAGGCGCAGCAGGCCCAGCAGGCCCAGCACACGCAGCACGCGCTGACGCAGCTTTCCCTGGCCAGCAGCGCCCTCACCTCCAGCCTGGCCACCGCCCGCGGCCTGTTGAGGCAACTTGGGGTGACGCCGGCGTTGCCTAGGCAAGCGCCCGAGGAGCCGTCACAGCTGGCAGACGCTTTGGGCAGCGCTATGCAGCAGCTGTCTGCGGCTGTGCAGGGCCTGCAGCTCAATGCCCGGACCCACCACCAGCATTCTCCGCCGTTGGATGCCGCCGACACCAACGCAGCTTCCGCAGCCTCCCGCCAGCCCCTGCAAACACCCACCTTTAACGCACTGGGAGCAGGCAGGCATCCCGCACCCACCACACCAGCAGCAGCGGCGGCAGCATCAGATGCGCAGCTGGGTGGTGGCGGTGGAGGCACGGCATCGGGCGTGGCAGGAGAGGGCCTTGACGCTCGTTTGTTGGCGCTGCGGTTGGAGCAATCTGAGGCCCGTTGTCGTGAGCTGCAGGGTCAAGTGAGGAACCTCACGCACCAGGTCGCCATGCAGCACCTTGAGAGGACTGGTGCTGCTGACAGCCCACGGAATGCTCTTACTGCTGCTGCTGCTGCTGCGGCCGCTCCTCCCAGCAGCGCCACCGCCGCCCTCCCTGCTGCGGCATGGCTGGGGCTGGGCAGCAGCCAACAGCAGCCTCACGGCAGCGCTTCAGGCCAGGGAACGCGGCCAGAAGCGCAGCAGCAGGAGCAAGCAGAGGTCGGGGAGGTGGCGGCGCAAGCGTGGCGGTTGCTGACGCTGCTGCGTCAGGGCGTGGGCGCGCTGCAGGGCGCCTGCCACGACCTGGAGTCCGCCTGCCTGGTGCCTGATCCCTCTCCCGCCGACCTGCGGCAGCCCACCAGCACCGTCATCTCGGAGCTGCTGGGCATGGAAGCTACAGTGAACCTGCTCTCAGCGGAGCTGAGTAAGCTCACCACCTCCACCGCCTCCCTGACAGCGCAGCATCCATCGGACAGAGGAGAGCAGCCGGCAGGCTTGGTGCTGCCTGTGGCTTCGTCAAGCGAGCGTCAGCAACAGCAGCAGCAGCAGCAGCAGCAGGTGGCGCCGAGTCCCGCGCCCTCGTCTAGCAGTTGGGTCACCGCCACCACAGCCCAGCAGACGCCTTTACCCGCTGCGGCTGGCAGGCGTGGGCTGCCAGTGGGTGCCTCAAGGGCTGGTGCGGAGTCGGAGCAGGTAGAGGAGGAGGAGGAGGAGGGAGGGATGGGGCTGAGGGGGCTGAGGGGTGGAGCTGCAGGGACGCCGGCGTCAGCGGCTTCGTCAGAGCCGTCTTTGGCTGGGCTGCTGCAGCGCCAGGAGGAACGGCAGGTGCTCATGGGCAGAGGCACGGGTGGGGGGGCTTCAGCGGAGGCCCTGGCGCAGTACCAGCTCAGTGGTGAGTGCTTCCGCTGCCTGCCAGGTCTGTGTTTGCCAAGTCTGCGTGGAGCATTTTCCCAATGGGATTGGAAGGTATGGTTGGGCAGTCCGACGGCCACACCTGCATGCAAATGCGACACTAAACATACCGCTTGCGTCCTGTGCACGTGGTCCCTGTTGCTGCCATTCCGCAGCCATGGACCCTCAGCCTGCAGCGTCCAGCCTGCTGGCCGAGCGTGTGCTGCAGCAGCGCGCGCGCGCCGACAAGTGGAAGGCCCGCGCGCAGGAGCTGGGTCGCCAGCTGGTGCTGCTGGGGGCGGGCAGCAGTGCGCGCGACGCGGCCGTGTCGGAGCGGGTGGTGGCGGCAGAGAGGCAGGTGGAGGAGCAGGCAATGAGGCACAAGGCGCAGGTGCAGAGGTAAGCTGCACGTGTCCTCCTGCGTACGCGTGCAGCAGCTCACCATGTGCAGCTGTGGCATTGATTGCGGCATGACACCTCTTGTGTGGTGCCTGCAGGCTTCAAGCGGCTCTGGCGGGCGCTGAGGCCGCCCGGCAGGAGCTGGAGAAGCAACTCACCTCCTCGGCCACAGCGGCAACATCAGCAGGTCAGCGCCCTCCTGCACTGCCCACCTGGACTGCCAGCTCAACTAGTATCCCTCTGCTCCTGCTTCTGTTGCTTCCTGTCCCTCCACTGGCCGTCGCCACTCAGTGACTTGCTGCTACGTTTGGTACATTGGTGCGTGCAGCGGCCGTCCAAGGCACCAGCCTGTTCGCCGTCAGGGAAAGGGCTGTAGGCGGGGACGCTGGTGGTGGTGGTGCGGCGGGAGGCATGGGCAGCAGCCAACCCAGCAGCGGCAGCAGCAGTCACGCGGCGTTGGTGGCGGAGCTGAGGGCGAGGTGCGAGACCCTGGAGCGGCAGCTGGAGACGCACCAGGCACAGGTGGGTGGCGGGCCTGCATAACATGCGTTGCCGGGCTGCGGGATTGGGTCTCCTCACACGCACGACAAAGAGGCTTAGACTTTTGCTGGTCCGCATCAAGTGCCCCGCAGCGCGCGCGCCTCGCAAGCATGCACAAACAATGTGCCCTGACCTGACACTTGAAGTGAAGAAGGGCACTTTGCTCTGCGAGTGCTTCCTTCGCTGCTTGTGTATGCATGCATGGTGTGCAGGCGTCGGCGGCTCACCAGGCGTTGATCGAGGAGGCGGCGGGGCTGCGCGGCGCGCTGGCGCAGGAGCAGGGCGAGCGCGCCCGGCTGCTGGGCGGCATGCGTGACGCCCTGGCTGGCCTGAGGGGCGCGGGGGACGTGGAGGGACGGCTGAGGTCAGAGCTGCTGCAGGCGCACCAGGTGAGGGGCAGGTTCAGGGCGCGCCTCCCTAATCACCGGCAATCCTTCCTGACTCATGTTTGGCAGCGGGGGCAAGACGTACGTGCAGAGAGCAACGGCTCTGTCTGTGTGTGCCCTTGATGTGCCAGTGCCCACACAGCCGCTCACTCGGCTGTGCTTGTGCCTTCACTCGGTCGGCTGCAGGAGGCGGCTGCGGCCAGGTCCGCGCAGGAGAGGGCGGAGGCTCAAGCGTCTGCGCGCGCGGGCGAGCTGCAGGCACTGAGGGAGCGGCTGCAGGCCTCTGAACGGGTGAGGCCAGGGCAGCTGCTCTCTTCTGCTTGGTGGTCTTTCATGTATGTCAGTACTCACCCAGGGCGTCAACACCTGGCCCTGGTGCTTGGTGTGCACGCACAGGCGCGTGCGGACGTGATTCAGCGCACCCAGTCGCAGCTCAGCCAGGTGGTGCTGCGCGTCGACCGACTGGGAGAGGCCACGTCTGCACGGCTGGACGACCTGAGCGCTCGACTGGCCGCCTCACTGCAGGCCAACCTGATGCACGCGGGTGGTGCAGGTGCGTGCACTGGGACCTGATGCAACTCCTGTTGGTTGGCACAAGGGTGTGGGAGGGAGGCCCCGCCAGGACGCTCTGTGCTTGCTGCTGTGCTGGCAACCCACAGATGGCCTTGTTGGTGGTTGACAGCAGATCTCTCATGCGGAGCACCTGATGTGTGTGTGTGGCTGTCCGCAGGCGGCGGTGGTGGTGGTGGAGGCGGTGCGGGCGGCGACCTGGCGTCATCTGTGGGCGTTCAGTTGCGCCATGTGGAGGAGGACCTGCGGGCGCTGTCAGCGCAGCTGGAGGAGGCGGAGGAGCGGCACGGCAGGGCGCTGGCGGCTGAGCAGGTGATGAGGGGCTGGGCAGGGTGGGGCAGGATTGGGCAGGGACAGCGGACTTGGGGGCCTTTGCACACATCCAGATACAGAGAAATTGGGCATAAATGATGATCAGGAGGAACCCGGTGGTTCGGGGAGGGCGTCTGGACGGGCGACACAGCAGCGATGGCGCCTGGATGGAGCAGCTGCTCACACTGCCGGGCGCGCTGGCGACTGCTGCGCGGTGGCTGCGCGCAGATGCGCGGGCTCGAGAAGGCGGAGGAGAGCCAGCGGGCTCTGCGGGCCATGGCCGGCGAGCTGGATCGCAACAAGGCGGCGGCTGCGCAGCAGATGGCGGAGCTGCAGGTGCGGCGCCACACCCTGCGCCCACGCCTGGCGCGCCCTCGCCGCACAAGCCGCGGCTCGTATTCGACTCATTTCTGCCCGCCGCCGCGACTGTCTGCAGGTGGCGCTGGCTGACGCGAATAAGCGCGCCGAGGCTCTGGGCACGGACCTGCGCGCGGCGGAGCAGAGGGCGGCGGACGCGGCGCTGTCGGTGGAGGCGGAGCGCAAGCGCCTGACGGAGCAGCAGCTTGCTCACGTCTCGGTGCGTCGACGCATCCGGGCCATCCGCCGGCTCCACCCATTCGCTTGCCCGGCGCCCTGACCTACAAGAGCGTGCCATCCTGATTAATTATTGTTGCCCGCAGGAGCTGCAGCAGCGCATGTCCAAGGAGCGCCGCGCCGTGACCGAGGAGGCGACGCTTCGCCTCGAGGCCGTGGCACAAGCACGCGAGCAGGCCGCCATGGCTCAGGTACCTTGGGGCCGCCGGGGTCGGCAGCATCGCGCAAGCACGACATTGCAGATGCGTGCGGTGTGCTGAGGCCTCGCCTGAGCTGCGCCGCTTGCGACACGTGCGCAGGCGCAGGCGCAGCTGTCACAGCTGGAGGCACAGCACGCCCAGCAGCTGCGAGACAGCGAGGCTCAGCGTGCGGCTCTGGAGCGCCAGCTGGCGCAGCTTCTCGCCGCCTTCCGCGCCTTCCAGCGGCAGAAGAGCGAGGAGGTGGATCAGCTGGAGGAGCACATGGTAGCGCACCTTGGCGCCGGCGCCGCTCCTCACATACCCTCACCATCCATGCCCGAGGGCTTGGCTGCCGGCAGCGACAGCCCCTACCTGCCAGGTGATCGTGAGGGCGCTCTGGGCCGGGGAGGCGGCAACCGCGGCGGTGGCAGAAACAGCGGCAACAGGGGCCCGGCGGTGGCGCGGCCGGCTGAAGTGGGTGCGTGGCAGCAGCAGCTGAGGCGTGGGGCCGCGCCAGGTGTGAACGCGCAGCGTCGTGCGGCATCGGCGGCCAACCGTCGTGCAGCTGGTGACGGCGGTGGTTCTGCCGGTGCTGCTGCGTTCGCCGGCGGCCTGGGTGGTTTAGGCCACGGGGGCATGGTGAGGGCTCGGGGGTCGATCAACCTTGGCAAAGGCAGGTCCAACGGCCCTGGTGCGGCTGCATGGCGGCAACAGCAGCAGTGGCAGCGCGCGGCACTGTCCGGCACCTTCAACCCGCCCCCTGCCTCAGCCGCTGGACTGCTTTGGCAACCCGTGGATGAGGGTGGCAAGGCGCACGCGCCACCAGTGGTGCCGGGGCCGCACCTTGGTGACGCGGCGAACGAGGTGGCGGAGGCTGCGGCAGCAGACGCGGCCAGTGCTGCGCGGCGCGAGGCGCTGTTTGAGCGGCTGCAGCGGCAGCGTGCCGAGGTGCAGCTGGGCGCGTCACGCCGCGCCTGCCAGCTGCTGCGCGCGCGGCTGCGCCTGACTCAGCGCCAGCTGGACACGGCGCGGTCCACCATGGTGGCGGGTGAGGAGCACCAGCGCGTGCTGCACGAGTGTGGTCGCCTGAGGGAGTATCTGCGGGCGTGCCGACTGGAGAGCAGCAGGCGGCAAAAGGCGCTGCAGATGCTGCAGGGGCTCACCAGCAGCGGCCTGGCGGCGGGTGTGGGGGTGGCTGCAGGTGCGGGCGGGTTTGGCGCGCTGCTTCCGCCCAGCGTCCAGGCGTTGCGGCGGGGTGGTGGTGGGGCTGCGGCTGGGGCGGGCAGCGGTACGGGTGTGGAGGGGGGGGTGAACCTGGCGGAGGTGGAGAGGCTGGCTTTGGTGGCGGAGAGGGCGGCGGCGGCGGTGGCAGCGCTGCTGGAGCAGAGTGAGCAGTTGGAGGGGGGCGGTGTTGGTCTTGGGGCTGGTGGTGTGTGGGAGCCTGGCGCTGTGGACGAGACAGGTCAGGGTGGTGATGCACCAAGCCAGCAGCAGCAGCAGCAAGGAGGGAGGAGAGGGAGGCAGCTTGCTGGCCAGCAGCAGCACCGGCAGCGAGCTGCATCGCCTTCGTCGTCCATGGCGTCCTGGCTCCAAAGCGATCCCATCGGTGGTGACGGTGCGGCGGCAGCAGGAGCGCTTGGTGGGGAGGAGGTGCAGGGCGACGATGACGACGACGCGACAGAGGTGTTGCTGGCCACCACTGTTCTATCCAGGGCACAGGCGCCGCGATCAGGGAACACCAGTGCTGCAGCACCCGCCGTCCAACAGCAGCAGCAGCAGGCCGCACTTCTGGGTGGTGGCGCTTTGCCCGGAGGAGGCGCAGGTGGCGGGGACCCGTACGCGCAAGTCGCATCCGTGGCGGCCGCTGCGGCCAGCCAGGCGTCGGCGGCGCTGACACAGGAGCGGCAGGCGCGGGCGCTGATGGAGGCGCGGCTCAAGGAGCTGCAAGGCGAGCTGTCGAGGAGGCAGGTGCGCGGTCATCGGGCGCGCTGAGCCTCGTGAGCGCTGCCGCTCGTGACCTCGCGACCTGTCTGATCAATACTCGATGTCGAACCCGTTCTTGATCGCAGACGCTGATCAAGGAACTGCGCCAGCGCCTCGCCAGCGTGGAGCTGCAGCAGGCTGCAGCCCAGCCCATCGCGGAGGCGGTGGCTGCGGCGGTCGCGCCCCTGGAGGCCAAGTTGCGACAGGCCCAGGCCTCCGTGGTGCGCAAGGACGTGATCGTTCGGGAGCTCAAGGCGCAGGTCGATGCGGCACAGGGGGTTGGGGGGGTGGCTGGGGGGCCGACGGCAGCTGCGGCGGCTGCGGCAGAGCAGGCGGCCCGCGACGCGCGCACCATCACGCGGCTCCGTGGGGACCTGGCGCGTAAGGAGGTGGCGCTGCAGGCGGCGCACGCGGTGCGTGTCATGCCTCAAAGCCAGCATCTGTTGGTGGCACAGGGTGGACATCGTTCGACGCGGCTTGCTGCGCGCCTGCTCACTCGCACGCAGAACGCCGAGCGGCTGCGTACCCAGCTCGAGTCGGCCACTCAAGCGGGCGAGGTGGACCGCGAGTCAACCATCGCCCGCCTGCGTGCGGACCTGCGTGCGTCGCACCAGCAAGCACGCGACCTTCTGGCCGCTTCGAAAGAGCTGCTCAGGCTGCTGCAGCGCTGCTGCGCCGCAGCCATCCGCTCCTCGTCCTCCACTGCCGCCACCGGAACCACAAGCACGCCAGCGATCCCGCAGCAGCAGCAGCAGCAGCAAAAGAGAGTGTCACCAGCGCTGGCAGGCATGGGCATCGTAGCGGGCATGTCCGTTCAGGACATTAGCAGCCTCACCAGTTTGTCTGTCAGCGAGGTGCAGGACTTGCTAGGTGTCAGGTCAGGGGCCGCAGGCAGCACCGCTCAGGGTGGGTCAGGCGGCGGCGCGGGCTTGAGAGTGGCGGCGGGAGCGCAAGCGACGGCGTGGCGGCGGTGCGAGGTGCTGCTAGAGGTGCTGGAGGCGGCACTGATGCCTGGGGATGGGCAAGGCGGCGGCGCAGACCGTGGGGCCAGGTGGGAGACTGGAGATCTGTCCCTGCTGGTGGGTTGCGCTGAGCAGGAGGTGGCAGCGGTGGAGCGCGCGTGTGGGGTGGCAGCGCCCCAGGCGTGACACGGCGTGCGCATGGGGCTCGTGGTCATGCTAGTGGAAGTGGCGGTGACTCTTTATCGTGACATGGTGTCAATCGCTGTGTGTATGACGGCCGCGTGACGCAGCGTAGCGACTATTGTGGGATTTTGCTGGAGCTCTTGCTAAGCCTTGGATCTTGACTGTATTCGATGCTATAGACGAGGCTCGTGATTCTCCGGACCGTTGCTGATGTGTGGCTCTGCAAGCTTGTGTGAGGAACCAGGACAACCGCCACTGCTGCAGGGCAGCGGGCGGGTGGGGCGCTCACAAGCAGTGAGCACACGCCTTCGTTGCCAGATGGCGCCGCGGAGGGCCAGGCGCCAGCACCTCACCTTCCCAGCACCAAACAGCAGGAGCCATCTGCAGCTGCTGACGCCACGCATGCGGAGGCGAGTGCGTTGGAAGAGGGCGCAACCATGCCTGAAGCTGAGGGTGTGGCTGACGGTGGTGGCGAGGGCGCGCCTGGCGGGCAGCAAACACTAGCGTCTGATGGCACGACTGCAGTCCCAGCAGAATAGAGTGCAGCAGTGGGCAGCGAGGAGGCCGGCCAAGATACCCTGTAGGCTGGCGTTTGAGGTGGTGGCGCTGGCTGCCGGTGTGGGCGGGGGATTAGTCTTTTCTTGCCTTTTGTGCGTCCGCGTGCGGCAGTCTCTCCTCGCCGTTTACATACATAGCTAGATCACATAGACACCAAGCACACGAGTAATGCGTATCTACTGTATGTGCCGCACACATTCCAAATAGACTCAAATCACGCCAGTGGCACTGTGCACTGCCTGCAGCTCTTGATCTCGTCTACCATCGTCCTGCAAGCTGCATTAACTCAAGTCCACACGGGCCAGCACGCCACCGCTGCCACCATCACCACATCAGGAAGCATGGTCCCTCCACAGGGCGTTTCCAGGCCAACCACCTCATCACACTTGTCTGGAGCGCAGTGCCACCACCAGGCACTTGTTGGCGCTAAGGCCCGGCTACGCTGAGCGCTGCAGTGTTGGCAGTGCAGTCACCCGATACTGCAGCTCATCACGACCTTTGAAAATCATGTGGTTAGAGACAAGCACGTCCCTGATCCCATGTCAGGCCCGCAGAGCCTGCTACCTCCACCACGGCATGGCGCGAGGCACGCTTGGGCGGCCCAGCTGGCGCCTGGGCAGCAGCATCAGTGCGCCCGCCGCCACCGCCGCCACACCCGCCACCGCCGCCACCGTGCCCCAGCTGGGCATCTGGCACTCCCCAAGGTACTGAGACAGCAGCGAGCGGGGCGCCTTGCTGGGCCCCTCACCCGACTCCGCCTCCATCGCCCTGCACACCAGATCCTCCAGGCTGCCCCGCTTGGGCACCATGTGGCACTGCGCCTCCTTCGCTTCCCCCGACCAGCCCTCGCCACCCACCACCACCACCTCGATCATATCGCTCGCTGCCGCCTTCGCCCGCAGCCCCCGCTCCTCCGCCGCCGCTCCCGGGATCGCGCCGCAGAGCGTCACGTTGCACACGAATTGCTCCTCCGCAGCAGCAGGCGCGCTGGGCAGCGTTGCCGCCTCCGCCGTCACCAGGGATGGGAACGCGAAGTCCGCTGCGTACTCGCCGCTGCTGCTGGGCGTCTGGGCCGCCCACCCCTCCCGCACCAGGCCGAGCAAGGA
>QAXK01000542.1:0-24822 GCA_004335735.1 Chlorella sp. KRBP
CGTGCTGGTGCGGGGGCAGGACGCCGCGCTCACGCCCGGGCTCCTTCGTCGTACTGGTAGCGGGGGCAGGATTTGAACCTGCGACCTCCGGGTTATGAGCCCGGCGAGCTACCGAGCTGCTCCACCCCGCGTCGAGTGAGTCACGTCCTTGCGGCCGTGCTCGGTATGGCTCGAGGTTACGGGACGGAGGCGGCTGCCGCCAAATCGGCTACCCGGGACTGGCGGTCGTCGCCGCCGACGGGCTCGGTGACGGCGACGCGCTCGGGGACGGGCTGGGCGACGGGGTCGGCGCCGCGGTCCCGAGCCGGGCCGCGAGGTCGTTGGCCTCCTGGATGGCCGCCTCGAGCCGCGACTGGGCCTCGCCGTACGCGGCGAAGTCCCGCTTCCCGAGCGCCTCCTGACCCGCGGCGTAGGCCGCCTGGATCTCGGTGATCGCCGCCGCGAGCTGCTGCTCGAGGGTGGTGTCCGGCGCGGGCTGGTCCGGCGTGCCGCCGTCCCCGCCCCCGCCATCGGTGGCTCCCTCTCCGAAGAGCCCGGTGATGGCCTGTTCGAGGGTGTCTCCCCAGGCCACGTTGGTTCCGTAGACGGCGACGGTCACCTTGTTCTGCGGGAACGAGCCCGAGCCGCCGGAGGCCTGCACGTAGATCGGCTGGACGTAGAACGTGCGACCCGCGAGCGGGAAGGTCAACAGGTTCCCGAACGTCAGCCGCTTGCCCTCGCCCGAGTTGCTGGTGATGTACTGCGCGAGGTTCAGCGGTTCGGCCGCGTTCTGCGAGCGCGCCGTGGAGTTCTGGATCTGGTTGCGCACCTGGCCGGGACCGGACGGCGCCTGGTTCGAGGCGTACTCGACGAGTCTCAGCTTGCCGAAGTTCTCGGCCGGCTTCCCGGCGGTCGAGCCGGCATCGGCGTCGACGGCGAGCAGCCCACGGAGGATCTCCCGACCCCCCTCGTTGTTGCTCGCGGGGACGAACGGCGAGGTGATCGAGAAGGCCGGTGTCTCCTCCCCCGGGAGGGCGATGGACTGGAAGACGACCGGGATGTCCTGCGAGGCCAGCGACGGGTCGCGCGGGACGCGCCAGCGGTCGTTGCCGGTGTAGAAGTCGTCCGGCCGGGTCACGTGGTACTCGTTGAGCAGGTCGCGCTGGACCTTGATGAGGTCCTGCGGGTAGCGGATGTGGGCCATCAGCTCGCCGGAGATCGACGACAGCGGCTTCACCGAGCCCGGGAAGGCGTTGCTCCAGGCCTTGAGCATGGGGTCGTTCATGTCCCAGCCGTAGAGCTGCACCGAGCCGTCGTAGGCGTCGACCGTGGCCTTGACGGCGTTGCGGATGTAGTTGACCTCACCGCTGCGCACCTGGACCACGTTGGAGCGCTGCGCCACCGAGTCCGAGGTCGCCTCCGACAGCTCGAGGAGGCGGCTGTTCGGGAAGTTGCTCGACGTCGTGAAGCCGTCGACGATCCACTTGACCCGCCCGCCGACGACCGCCGGGTAGACGTTGCCGTCCAGCTCGAGCCAGGGGGCCACCCGCTCGACCCGCTCCTTGGGGCTGCGGTGGTCGAGGATGCGCGAGTCGGAGTTCAGGGCGTCCGAGAGGAGGAAGTTCGCCTCGCGGTACTTCACCGCGTACGCGAGCCGGCGCATGAACGAGCCGACGGGCACCCCGCCCTCGCCGGTGTAGGTGTTCTTGATCGACGAGCCCTCGGTGCTGCCCGGCCGGTCGAACTCCCGCGTCTCGCCGCCGGTGGGAGCGCCCACGACCGAGTAGCTCGGGGAGAGCTCGCCGAAGTAGATGCGGGGCTCGTACTCGCCGAGGTTGTTGCGCGAGCCGCCCTCGAAGAAGACCGGGTCGCCCTCGCGGGAGCGCTGGTTGCCGTAGGCCGCGTAGAAGCCGTAGCCGTGCGTGTACACGGTGTGGTCGTTGATCCAGTTGCGCTGGCCGTCGGGGAGTCCGTCGAGGTTCATCTCGCGCACCGCGACGACGGCGTCGTTGACCTTGCCGTCGATCGTGTAGCGGTCGACGTCGAGGGTGTCCGGGAAGGCGTAGAAGTCACGCTCGCCCTCGAGCTGGCGGAAGGTCGGCGCCACGACGTTGGGGTCGATGACCCGCACGCCGGGGATCGACTCGGCACCGGCGCGCAGGGAGTCCTCCGACGGCTCCTGCGTGGGCACGACGTTCTCGATGCGCTCGACGCGGTCCAGGCCGAAGGCGCGGCTCGTCGCCGAGATGTTGCGCTCGATGTAGGTCGCCTCGAGCGAGCGCTCGGAGGGGCGGACCTTGAGGGACTGGATGAGGGCCGGGTAGATCGTGCCCGCGACGATGGCGGTGACGACGAGCAGACCGACGCCGATGACCGGGAGGCGCCAGCTGCGGCTCCAGATCGCGGCGAGGAAGAAGACGGCGCACATCACGGCCGCGACGGCGAGGATCGCCTTGGTCGGCAGCACCGCGTTGGCGTCGGTGTAGGTGATGCCGGTGATCAGCGAGCCCTTCTGGTTCGACAGCGAGTAGCGGTCGAGCCAGTAGGAACCGGCGCGGGTCAGGGCCAGGAGCGCGCCGAGGATCCCGAGGTGCACGTACGCCGCGCGCGTCGAGGGCCCGCGTCCGGGGAGCTGGAGCCCTCCGTAGACGTAGTGGGTGAAGCCACCGGCGAGGAAGGCGAGCACGAGGACGACGGTGAGGAAGCTGACGAGGAAGTTCAGCCACGGCAGCGTGAAGACGAAGAAGCCGACGTCGAGGCCGAACTGTGGGTCCTTGGTGCCGAAGGGAACACCGTTGGCCCACAGCAGGAACGTCTTCCACGCGCCCATGGACCCGGAGCCGGCGAGCAGGCCGAGCACGACCGGGATGCCGATGACGGCCACGCGGCGCAGCGGCTCGATGGCCTGCCGGTACTGCTCGAGCACCTGCTGGGCCGGGGTCACCGGGATGTAGATCGGGCGGGTCCGGTAGGCCACGACGAGCGAGACCGCGACGGCACCACCGGTGAGCAGGCCGGCGACCGAGAAGATGCCGACCTTGGCGAGCAGCTCCTTGACGAAGACGCCGCGGAAGCCCACCGAGTCGTACCACCAGACGTCGGTGAGGATGTCGGCGGCGATGCCGCCGACGACGGCGAGCGCGATGAGGACCAGTGCGGTGGGCAGCAGGGGCCCGCGACGACGTCGCAGCGCGCCGGCCGCACCTCCCCCGCGTCCTGCGCCGCCGGCAGGGCGGGGTGCGCCCTCGCCCGGGCCGTCGGGTCCGTCGAACCAGTCGGAGCGACTCACAGCTCTCCTCGTCCCGTCAGGCGGGGTCGTCGTGCGGCGGTGGAGGTCAACCTACCTCGCCGTCCTGAACGCGCGGACGGGGCCGTTCGTCCCCTCGGGCACCATGGACCCGTGAGCCACGAACCGCGCCCCGTCACCGACCCGCTGACCCTCGCCGCCCTCGACACCGAACGGCACGTCTCCCGGTCCGGGTGGGACCAGCCGGTGCGGCTCTTCGCCCTCGTCCCGACCGCCGAGCTCGTCGGGCTGGAGCCGCAGCTCGCCGAGGGCCTGGCGACGCACGACGCGGTGGCCGGTGCGCTCTCCGCGGTCGAGCAGGAGGACCTGCCCGAGGCCGACGGCATCGAGGACCTGCTGGCCCGCATCGCGTGGCCCGAGCAGGTCACCGGCTGCGCCCTCGCCGTCGAGCGCGTCGTGCTCCCCCCGGCCGCCGAGCGTGACCTCCCCGAGGACCCCGACGAGGCCCGGCGGGCGGTCGCGGAGCACCCGGACCGCTCCGACGTGCGGCTCGTCGTCGCCGTGACCCGCGACGGATCGGCGCGCTGCCTGCTGCGCCAGCGCGCCCACGACAGCGACGACCAGGTCGCCCTCGGCGAGGACATCGCACCGGGCATCGTGCACGCCCTGCGCGCCACCCTCGACTGACGCCCCGCGCGGCTCAGCCGCAGGTGGGCAGGCCCGCGGTGTCGCCCGCGGCGATCGCCTCGACGGCCGTGCGCGCCTCGTCGAAGGTCGACACCTTGAACAGCCGCATGCCGTCCGGGACGTGCCCGACGGCGTCGGGGCAGTCCTCGGCCGGCGAGAGGAACCACCGCGCCCCGGCGTCGTGGGCCCCGACGAGCTTCTGGCGGATGCCGCTGATCGGGCCGACGCTGCCGTCGTCCGCGATCGTGCCGGTGCCGGCGATCCGCTGACCGCCCGTCAGCGACCCGGGGGTGAGGGTGTCGTAGATGGCGAGCGTGAACATCAGTCCGGCAGAGGGGCCCCCGACCTGACCGGTGTTGAGGGTGACCTCGACGGGGAGGTCGTAGTCGGTGCGCAGGAGGATGCCGAGGACCGCCGTGCCGTCCGAGCTCGCCGCCCGCACCGTGAGCGTGCGCTCGGTCCCGTCGCGGCGCACGACGAGGCGGACCTGCTCGCCCGGCCGGTGCGCCTGCACCGCGGCCCGCACACCGGCGGAGTCGGTGGTGGCGGTGCCGTCGATGCTCACGACGACGTCCCCCTTGCGCAGGGTCCCGTCGGCGGGACCGCCCGCCGGGACGTCGGCGACCGTCACGGTCGTGGGGACGGTCCGGCCGAGGGCCCGCAGCGCCGTGGCCGCGGCAACGACCTGGGACTCGTTCATCATCTCGGCGTTCTCGGCCTCGACGTCCTCCTCGGAGGCGTCGTCGGGGAAGTAGAAGCGCTCGGGGGCGGTGTCGACGTCGTCGCGCAGCCACGCCTCGAGGAGGTCGTAGACGGTGACCTTGCGCCCCGGTCCGCCCTCGAACGCGACCGTCGTGAAGTCGAGCGCGCCCTCGGTGGGGTAGGTCTGCGCGCCCGAGACCGCGAGGACGGGCTTGCCGTCGAGGTCACCGAGGACGTTGGTGGCCGGGCCCGGGGAGAGCACGACGTACGGCAGGCCGACGAAGGTCAGGCCCGCGGCGAGGACCACGAGGAGGAAGGTGGCGGTGAGCAGGCCGGCCGCGAGCCGCCCGGGCCGCCGGTCGGCCGACGCGCCCGACGGGGTGGGCGCACCCTCCTCGACCCGCAGGCCCTCGGGGGCGCCGCTCACGGCATCCCCACCCACTCCGCCGAGCCGTCCCCCAGCTGCTGGTGCTTCCAGATGGGGGTGCGGGCCTTGAGGGTGTCGATGACCGCGCGGCAGGCGTCGAAGGCCTGCCCCCGGTGCGGGGCGGCGGCCGCCACGACGACGGCGAGGTCGCCGACCTCGAGGGTGCCGGTGCGGTGCACGGCGGCGATGCGCACGGCCTCGGACGAGGCGAGCACCTCGTCGCAGACCGCCCGCATCGTCTCCTCCGCGCTCGGGTGGGCCGAGTACTCGAGGCCGGTCACGGCGTCGCCGTGGTCGTGGTCGCGGACGACCCCGACGAACAGCGAGATCCCCCCGCAGACGGGGTGCCGGACGGCGGCGAGCGCCTCGTCGACGGACAGCGGCTCGTCGCGGACGGCGACGAGCACGACCGCGGCGTCATCGGTGGGCATGGGGCTCCTCCGGGAGCGACCACCGGAACGATTACCCGGCGGCCGTGGTTGGGTAGAACAGGACGCATCCTCTCACCCGAACCGCAGGAGACCGGCCGTGACCGACCACGCCGACGACGACGAGACCCCCGACCTCCCCCCGGAGCTCGAGCAGGTGCTGCGCGGCCTGACCGGCGGCGGTGAGATCGACCCGCAGCTGGCCGCGATGGTCCGTGGGATGGGCCTGGACCAGGTCGACCCGCAGATGCTGCAGATGGTCATGGGCCAGGTCCAGGCGATGTTCGCCGCTCCCGCCGGGGACACCACGGTCGATGCCACGCTGGCCACCGACACCGCGCGCAAGACGGTCGCGGCCGCCGGTGACGCGCTCGTCGGCGAGGCCGACCGGCGCGCCGCCGCCGAGGCCGTCCAGGTCGCCGGCCTCTGGCTCGACGCCGTCACCGACCTGTCCGGCCCGACCCTGCGCGGCACCGCGTGGAGCCGCGCCGAGTGGGTCGAGGCGACGATGCCCGTGTGGACCGGACTCGTCGAGCCGGTCGCCGAGGGCGTCACCGACGCCGTGACCGAGGCGATGGGACGCCAGCTCGCCGACCTGCCCGAGGGCGCGCTGCCCGAGGGGATGTCCGGGATGCTCGACCAGGCCGGGCCGATGCTGCGCCGGATGCACGGCTCGATGTTCTCCCTTCAGCTCGGCCAGGGCGTCGGCCAGCTCGCGGGCGAGGTGCTCACCGGCTGCGAGGTCTCCCTCCCCCTGGTGCCGGCCCCCGACGTCGTCCTCATGCCCGCGGCGCTGCGCGAGCTCGCCGAGGGGCTCGAGGTCGACGAACCGCAGGCCCGCCTCCACCTCGCCGTCCGCGAGGTGGCCCGCGTCCGCCTGTTCACCGCCGTCCCCTGGCTCTCGGCCGGTCTCCTCGCCGCGGTGCGCGACTACGCGTCGGACATCACCATCGACACCGACGGCATCGACGAGGCGGTCCGCTCCATCGACCCCTCCGACCCGCAGGCCGTCCAGGAGGCCCTGCAGGGCCGGCTGTTCGCGCCGCAGCACTCCCCCGCCCAGGTGGCCGCCCTGGCCCGGCTCGAGACGTTGCTCGCGCTCGTCGAGGGCTGGGTCGACGTCGTCACCGAGCGGGCCGTCGCCGAGCACCTGCCCGCGGCGGTCGCCCTCGGCGAGGCCGTGCGGCGTCGCCGGGCGAGCGGCGGCCCGGCCGAGAAGGCGTTCGGCGCGCTCGTCGGCCTCGAGCTGCGGCCGCGCCGGCTGCGTGACGCCGCCAACCTCTTCCGGGCGCTCGAGGACTCCGGCGGCCCCGGGGCCCGTGACGGTGCCTGGCGCCACCCCGACCTCGCGCCCTCCACGGCCGACCTCGACGACCCGCTGGGGTACGTCGAGCGCACGGCCGAGCCGGCGCGCGACGACCTGGACGCCGAGCTCGACGCGCTGCTGCGCGACGAGGGCGAGCGGTGACGGCGGCCGCCGAGGTCGCCCGCTCCTTCGCCCACCTGCACGCCGACGCCGCCCGCGTCCTCGGCGGCTGGGCCGCGCCCGACGCCGGGCAGGAGGAGCTGCGCCGCGCCTACCTGGCCTTCCTCGCCTCGCACCCCGAGGGCGTGGCCAAGGCCGGGCCGCCGGAGCACCTCACCGCGTCGTGCGTGGTGCTGGACGCCGCCGGCGAGCAGGTGCTGCTCACCCACCACCGCCGGGCCCGCCAGTGGTTCCAGTTCGGCGGGCACCTCGAGGTCGGTGACGCCTCGCTCTGGGCCGCGGCCCGACGCGAGGGCCGCGAGGAGTCGGGGATCACCGGCCTCGAGCCGCTGCCCGGTCCCGTCCAGCTCGACCGGCACGTGCTCGAGGGCGACTTCGGGCACTGCCGCGAGCACCTCGACGTGCGGTTCGCGGCCGTGGCACCGGTGGGGGTGGGGCCGGTCGTCAGCGAGGAGTCCCTCGACGTCCGCTGGTGGCCGGTGGACGCGCTGCCCGAGGGCACCCGCGCCGAGCTCTCACCGCTCGTCGACCTCGCCCGCCGGGCCCTCGGCGTCGGCTGACCCCTCGGGGTCCGCCCGTCCCTCGGGATCCGCCGGCCCCTCGGGCTCCTCCGACGACGGCATCCCCGAGGCGTGGGCGAGCCCGTCGAGGAAGCCCCGCGCGCGCTCGAGCCGCGGGTAGGACGCGAGCAGCCGCCAGAACGACGGGCCGTGCCCGGCGACGAGCAGGTGGGCGAGCTCGTGGAGCAGGACGTAGTCCAGGACGTGGTCGGGGACGTCGCGGAGGCGGTCCGAGACCCGGATCGTGCCGTCCGCCGGGGTGCACGACGCCCAGCGCTTCTCCATCGTCGACACCCACCGGATGCTCTCCGGGCGGGCGTGGCCGCCGAGGTAGCGGGTCGAGAGGCGGGCGGCCCGCTCGGCGAGGGCCTGGTCGCTCGTCGGCCGGCGACGCTCGCCCCGCTCGAGCCGCTCGAGCATCCGGGCCACCCAGCGGGCCTCCTCGGCCGCCGAGAAGGAGGCGGGGATGAGCACGACGGTGCGCCCGCCGTCCCGGTAGGCGCTCACCGTCCGGCGGCGTCTGCGGCTGCGGCGGACCTCCACGTCCGGCCTTCCCACAGGACGACTCTAGGGCCTGGGGTGCGGATGTGACCCGTGGTGCGGGTGGGGCTCGCCGGGGCGCGTTTCACCGCGTGGCGCCGCGTGGCCACGAGCCGCTGACCTCGGGCGTCGCTACTGTGTGAACGTCCAGACCGCCTGCGGGCGGCACCTCTTTCCGGCACTCCGGGACCCCCGACGCCGGCGACAAGGAGAGCGTCGATGGCTGACGAGACCTACAAGGGCGAGTTCTACTGCGTCAAGTGCAAGGAGAAGCGCGAGGCCGAGGGGAAAGTCGTCGTCTCCGAGAACGGGCGCCGCATGGCCAAGGGCCAGTGCCCCGTCTGCGGCACGAACCTCAACCGCATCCTCGGAAAGGCCTGAGCCGCCGAGCACCCTGGACGGCCCCGGACCCCCGCGGTCCGGGGCCGTCCGCGCGCTCGGGGCCTGTCGAGGTTCCACGTCGTCACGGTGATGACGCGGGAACTCATGCATGACGGGGATGTACTCCCGTCACCAGCCACCTTCCGCGCCATCCCGGTGACGGCGCGGTTGTTCGGACACTCGCGCGTGGGAGCACGACCGCGGCATCGGGTCGAGGTGATCTCGGCCCCTCTCGTGGTCCTCTTTCACCTCGAACGAGAGATGGCAGCAAACGGGTTGAGGTGATCTCGGCCCCTCTCCTGGTCCTCTTTCACCTCGAACCAACGGGCACAGGCCCTCGCGCCGCCCGGGCCTGTGGACGACGGCCGCACACCACCGGCCGCGCCGGGCAGGATGACCCGCAGCCGATCGAGGAGGACGCGGGTGGAGGCGGTGCGCAGGCCGGCCGTCGTCGACGGGTGGGGGTCGCTCGCCGACGAGGTCTGCGCCCAGCTGCGCCGGTGCCGGGTCCCGCTGCGCAGCGGCGCGCACGCCGCTGACGCCGCCGAGCTCGCCGCCGTCGACCACGACGAGGTGCCCGCGGTCGTCCTCCTCGTCAGCGAGGGGCGCGCGCCGCTCTGGCTGTCCTCCCCCTCGCTCGGCGCGCCCTGGCACGCCGCCGGGGTGCCGGTCCTGCCCGTGACCGGAGGGGACCGACGGGTCGTCGTGGGGCCCCTCGTCGTGCCCGGCCGTACCGCCTGCCTCGCCTGCGTCGGCGCCTCGGCGCCCCGCCAGGGCCCCGGCGCGGTGGACCCCGGGGCCGTGGTCCTGGCCTCCGCGGTCGCGGTCGTGACGACCCTCGCCGTGCGCGCCGGGGACCTCTCGCTCGGGTCGGTCTCCACCGAGGTCGGGCCCCGAGGCACGACGGTCCTGCACAGGGTCTGGACCTCCCGTCCCGGGTGCGGGTGCGCGTCGGTGAGAATGGCGGGGTGAGCGAGCGCGAGCGAGACATCCCCGGGTCCTCCATCGCGCGCGCCGCCCGGCTCGCGGGACTCCCCCTCGGCCACGCCGGACGCGCCGCGCTCGGCGTCGGCAAGCGGGTCGGTGGCAAGCCCGCCGAGGCCGTCGCCGCCGAGCTGCAGGCCCGCACCGCCGAGCAGCTCTTCTCGGTGCTCGGCCAGCTCAAGGGCGGGGCGATGAAGTTCGGGCAGGCGCTCTCGGTCATGGAGGCCGCCATGCCCGAGGACCTCGCCGGGCCGTACCGCGCGACCCTCACCCGGCTCCAGGAGTCGGGACCGCCGATGGGAGCCGACCGCGTCCACGCGATCCTCGCCGAGGAGCTCGGGCCGCGGTGGGCCAGTACCAAGCTCGTCGAGTTCGACGACACCCCGGCCGCCTCCGCGTCGATCGGGCAGGTGCACCGCGGTGTGTGGCGCGACGGCCGGGAGGTCGCCGTCAAGATC
Organism: Chlorella sp. KRBP; assembly: GCA_004335735.1. Taxonomy (NCBI): domain Eukaryota; kingdom Viridiplantae; phylum Chlorophyta; class Trebouxiophyceae; order Chlorellales; family Chlorellaceae; genus Chlorella; species Chlorella sp. KRBP. The sequence goes on from QAXK01000542.1 coordinate 9,880, forward strand.
CAGTACCCGGGAGCCGGCAAGGCCCTGCTCTCCGACCTCAACCAGATCTCGCGGGTGGCCCGGATGGCCGGCTCGATGGTGCCGGGCATCGACGTCAAGCCGATCATGGACGAGCTGCGCGCCCGGATGTCCGAGGAGCTCGACTACTCGCTCGAGGCCCGCCACCAGCGGCACTTCGCCCGGGCCTTCCGTGACGACGAGGACGTGCTCGTCCCGGACGTGCTCGTCGAGTCCCCGCAGGTGCTGGTCAGCGAGTGGGTCGAGGGCACACCGCTGGCCCGGATCATCGCCGACGGCACCCAGGAGCAGCGGGACGAGGCCGCCTCGCTCTACCTCGAGTTCCAGCTCCGGGCGCCCACCCGGGCCCGGCTCCTCCACGCCGACCCGCACCCCGGCAACTTCCGGGTCACCCCCGACGGCCGGCTCGGCGTCCTCGACTTCGGCGCGGTCAACCGCCTCCCCGACGGCATGCCGCCGGAGATGGGCGGCATCCTCACGAACGCCCTGGCCGGCGACGGCGAGGGCCTGGTCCGGGTGCTGCGCAGCGCCGGGTTCATCCGCCCGGGCATCGAGATCGACCCCCAGGGGCTCGTCGAGTACCTGCAGCCGCTCGTCGAGCCGATCCTCCACGAGCAGTTCACCCCGACGCGCGAGTGGCTGCGCGGGGCCGCCGCCCAGATCCAGGACCCGCGCCGCCCCCAGTTCCTCATCGGCCTCAAGCTCAACCTGCCCCCGGCCTACCTGCTGATCCACCGCGTGTGGCTCGGCGGCATCGGCGTGCTCAGCCAGGTCGGCGGCACCGTGCCGCTGCGCGAGATGGTCTGCGCCTACCTCCCCGGCGTCGACGAGTCGCGCATCCCCCCGGACCCCAGCGCCTCCTGAGCCCTCACCACCAGGCGGAGTCGAGCTTGCCCTCGATGCTGCGCAGGTGGCGGCGGCTGCAGGCCGCACAGGTCCAGACCTCCCGGCCGTTCTCGGTGCCGCGGCTCCAGGTGAGCGACGCGGTGGCGGCCTCGTCCTCGGCGGGCGTCGCGCCACAGGTGGCGCAGACCATCGCCGTGGCGTCGTCGGGCCCGGCCGGCACGCTCAGCCCTTGGCCTTCGCGGCGGCCTTCGCGGACTTCTTGAAGTCGCGGACCTTCTGCAGCGAGTCGGGGTCGACGACGTCGGCGACGCTGCGGAACGACCCGGCCTCGGCGTAGGCGCCGCATGCCTCCTGCCAGCCCTCGGGGCGGACACCGAGCTGCTTGCCGAGGAGGGCGGCGAAGATGCGGGCCTTCTGGTCGCCGAAGCCGGGGAGGGCCTTGAGCCGGGCGACGAGCTCGCGGCCGGTCGTGGCGGTGGTCCAGAGCCGGCTCGCGTCGCCGTCGTACTCGTCGCGGACGACGACCGCGAGGGCCTGGATGCGCCCGGCCATCGAGCGGCCGTAGCGGTGGACCGCCGGCGGGGTGGCGCAGAGGTCGGCGAAGGCCTCGGGGTCGGCGTCGGCGAGGGCGGCGGGGTCGAGGGTGCCGAAGCGCTCGAGGACCTTGGCGGGCCCGGCGAAGGCCCGCTCCATCGGGAACTGCTGGTCCAGGAGCATCCCGGTGAGGAGCGCGAACGGGTCCTCGGAGAGCACCTTGTCGGCGGCGGGGTCCTGGGCGATCGTCAGCGCGGCCATGGGACCAGCGTAGCCAGCACGCTCGCGGCGACGGCGCGCCAGAAGTCCCGCTCGCGCAGGGGTGGAACGGGCACCGCCCCCGACGCGGTGTCGGGGGCGGTGCACTCTGCGGGTCGCGCGCTCATCGGACGATGGCGTGGACGACCGCGCGCATCTGCTCGCGGTTGGCCGCCTCGCGCTCCCGACGCTGCGCCTCGTGGACGCTGCGCTGGTGCACGACGCGACGGACGCGCTGCATCCGGCGGTGGTACATGTCGTTCTCCTGTCGTGTGTTCGTTTGTGTCGCAAGGCCGCTCAGGCGGCGACCTCGGTCTTGCGGGGGCGACCACGCGGACGCTTGCGCGCCACGACGGCTCCCTGGACGAAGTACTCCCCGCCCCAGACGCCCCACGGCTCGCGGCGGTCGAGGGCGCCCGCCAGGCAGGTCTCCCGGACCGGGCAGGTCCGGCAGAGCGCCTTGGCGAACTCGACGCCCTCCGGGGTGTCGGCGAACCACAGCTCGGCGTCGTTCTCGCGGCAGGGGATCCCCTCACCGTCGATGACGGCCGTGTCGTGCAGGTCGAGAAGGTCGGTCAGCTGCATGGGGGTGTCACCTCCGTTCGTCGCGCGCCGGGTGTGGCGCAGGGTGGTACTCGGGGGGCGGTGCGGGTCGCGCCGCTCGGTCGTGGTGCTCATCTCTGCTGGTCCTCGCGTGGTGGTGGTCTGTGGAGGGCGGTGGCCCCCGGGGAGATACGAGAAAGGCCGCGGATCCCTGGGGGGATCCGCGGCCTCGAGGTGGTGGCTACCTGGTGCTAGACAGGTGGCCCCTCGAGGCGTGGGTACACGAATCCCGTGGTCGGGACGGCGATGCCGAGGTCGACGGTGCCGACGGTGGCGACGCGGTCACGCATGCCGAGAGCGGCAGCGGACACAGTGCGCCCCTGGACCCGACCGAGATCGACCGCGTGGGCGGTGTTGGAGCCGTACCAGACGGCATCGGGGGTCGCGCAGGCAGCAGCCATCGCCGGCGTGCCGTTCGTCGACATCGTCTTCTCCATCGGTCCAACCCTCCTTCGCGGTCTCGGTTCGTGGCCCGTGCCCGGGTGGGCACGCGAGGTGTTCCCGGACACTGTAGGACTCGCCCTGAACGGGCGGCAACGGATTATTGCGGACGGTTTCGCGAACACAGGGCGTCCGGAGCATGAACTGCCCTGTGGCTCAACCGTTCTGCACCTCAGAAAAATTCTTCACAATCATCAGCACGGCGTCCCCGAAACGCTCGAGCTTCGCGGGACCGACGCCCGTGATGCGCGACAGCTCGCGGGTGTCGGCGGGCTCGCGCTCGGCGATGGCGGTGAGCGTGGCGTCGGTGAAGACGACGAACGCCGGCACGTCGAGCTCGCGGGCGGTCTCGAGCCGCCAGGCCCGCAGCTCCTCGAAGAGCTGCTCGTCCATCGTCGGCGGGCAGGCCGTGCACCGGCCGATGGTGCGCTCCTTGGCCGTCGCGAGACCGGTGCCGCACACCCGGCACACGGTGGGAGCCGCCGCCTTCTCCTTCGCGGTGGCCTTCTTGCGCCGGGGCTGGCTGCGCGCAGCCGCCCCGAGCACGGACTCGGTGCCGTCGAGGAAGCGGGACGGGCGGCGGGTGCCCTTGGCCCCCGGCGTGCGGGCGCGGGAGTACGACAGCACGAGGCGGTCGCGGGCCCGGGTGAGACCGACGTAGAGGAGGCGCCGCTCCTCCTCGATCTCCTCGGGGGTGTCGGCCATCGTGATGGGCATGAGGCCGTCGGAGCACCCGACGAGGAAGACGGTGCCCCACTCCAGGCCCTTGGCCGCGTGCAGCGAGGCGAGCGTGACGCCCTGGACCGTGGGGGCGTGCTGCGCGGCGGCCCGCTCGTCGAGCTCGCGGACGAAGACGGGCAGGCGGGTCTCGGGGTCGAGCGCGGCGACGTCGTCGGCGAGGGCGGCCAGCGCGTTGAGGGACTCCCACCGCTCGCGCGCCGCGCCCCCGGAGGTCGGCGCCTCGCGGGTCCAGCCGGCGCCGAGGAGCACGTCGCGGACGAGGTCGGGAAGGGCGACCTCGCCGTCGTCGGAGCGCGCCGCACCGCGCATCAGGACGATGGCGTCGCGGACCTCGCGGCGGGAGAAGAACCGCTCGCCACCACGGACGAGGTACGGGATGCCGCGCTCGGCGAGGGCCGACTCGAACTGCTCGCTCTGCCCGTTCGTGCGGAACAGGACCGCGATCTCGGAGGCGGGCTGGCCGGCGGCCACGAGGTCGGCGATGCGCGAGGCGACCTGGTCGGCCTCGGCGGGGTCGTCGTCGGCGACGAGCAGTTCGGGGACGACGCCGTCCTCGCGCTGGGCGCGCAGCTCGACGGACCCGGCCCGCCGCCCGCCGCCCGGGCTGCGCAGGACGAGGTTGGCCAGCCCGACGACCTGCGGGGTCGAGCGGTAGTTGCGGACCAGCTCGACGACCCGGGCCTGCGGGTGCCGGGTCCGGAAGCCCATGAGGTGCTGGGGCGAGGCCCCGGTGAAGCTGTAGATGGTCTGCGCGGGGTCCCCGACGACGCAGACGTCCTCGCGCCCCCCGAGCCACAGGTCGAGGAGGGTCTGCTGGAGCCGGTTGACGTCCTGGTACTCGTCGACGACGAAGTGCCGGTACTGGCCGCGGACCGCCCGGGCCACCTGCTCGTGCTCGCCGAGGATGCCCGCGGTGAGGAGCAGGACGTCCTCGAAGTCGATGACGCCGCGGTCGGACTTGACGTCCTCGTACGTGGCGATGAGGCGGGCCATCGCGGTGGCGTCGAGCCCGGCCGGGGGCTCTCGGCGCGCGCGCGTGGCCGCGGCCGCGTAGGTGTCGGGGGTGAGCATCGAGACCTTGGACCACTCGATCTCGGCGGCGACGTCCCGGACGGCCGGGGAGTCCAGGCGCAGGCGCAGCCGGCCCCCGGCCTCGGCGACGGCACTCGCCTTGTGCGGCATCACCTCGGGCGCCGCTCCGCCGATCGCCTGCGGCCAGAAGTAGTGCAGCTGGCGCAGGGCCGCGGCGTGGAAGGTCCGGGCCTGGACGCCGCCGACGCCGAGGTCGCGCAGGCGGGTGCGCATCTCGCCCGCGGCCCGGGCGGTGAAGGTGACCGCGAGGACACGCTGCGGCTGGTAGGCCCCGGAGAGCACCCCGTAGGCGATGCGGTGGGTGATGGCCCGCGTCTTGCCCGTGCCGGCACCCGCGAGCACGCACATCGGCCCGAGCGGGTGCGCGGCGACCTCGCGCTGCTCGGGGTCGAGGGCGTCGAGGACGTCGTCGGCGCCGGGGTGCACGGGGAGGAGGGACATCACGACGATCCTAGGTCTCGGCGCCGACGTCGCCGACGGCCGGGAGGGCCGCGGGAACGCGGGCGGGCGCCGCGCTGTTGAGGAGGGCATGAGCACCCCCACCGCGCCCGCCACCGGCACCGTGACGATGTTCACCACGACGTGGTGCGGCTACTGCCGGCGCCTGAAGTCCCAGCTCGAGCGCGAGGGCATCGCGTTCACCGAGGTCGACATCGAGCGCAAGCCCGACGCCGCCGACTACGTCATGCTCGTCAACGGCGGCAACCAGACCGTGCCCACGGTGCTGTTCCCGGACGGCTCGGCCGCCACGAACCCGTCGCTGGCCGAGGTCCGCGAGCGCCTGGGCTGAGCCCCTCCGGTCCTCAGGAGGAGCGGCGGAAGTCGACGACCTCCGGGGCCACGACCGGCCCGCCGAACCAGTGCTCGACGATCCGCCGGGCGATGGAGATGCCGCCGGGCACGACGAGCGAGCCGTCGGCGACCGCGGCCACCAGCTCGTCGCGGGAGAACCACCGCGCCTCGGCGATCTCGGAGTCCTGGAGCCGCAGGTCGGTGCCCGTCGCCCGGGCGGTGAAGCCGACCATGAGCGAGGCCGGGAACGGCCAGGGCTGGTCCCCGAGGTAGGTGACGTCCGTGACCTCGATGCCGACCTCCTCGGCCACCTCGCGCGCGACCGCCGAGGCGAGGGTCTCCCCCGGCTCGACGAACCCGGCGAGCACCGACATCCCCCGGGTCGTGAACCCCCGGCCGCGGGCCAGGAGGATCCGGTCCTCGTCGTCGACGACGGCCATGATGACCGCGACGTCGGTGCGCGGGTAGTGCTCGCTGCCGTCGGCCCGGCAGCGCCGCACCCAACCCGCGAGCACCGGGACGGTCGGCTGGCCGCAGCGGGGGCAGAAGCCGTGCGAGCGGTGCCAGTTGGCCAGCGCGAGGGTGGTCGCGAAGACCGAGGCACCGAGGTCGTCGAGGCGGGCCCCGACCTGGCGCAGCGTGCGGTGGCCCTCGGGCGGCGCGCTCCCCTCCGGCAGGTCCTCCGCGACCCCGAGGTGGTGTGCCCCGCCGGCCTCCCCGAGGTAGACGACGAGGTGGTCGACGTCGGCCGGCTCCGGGCTGCCGAGGGCGAGCGTCACGGCCCCGTCGGCGTCCTCGACGACCGCCGCGGCGTCGCCGCACAGCCGGAGGACGCGGGTGGCGGGGTCGGCCAGCAGCCGGGTCAGCAGCGCGGGGTCCGTGCGCAGGTCGCCGCGCCGGTCCATCGGGCGCCGGGTCAGGGCGACGTCGGGAAGAGAATGGTCGGCTCGGGGCACGGTTCCCAGCCTAGGCGGGGCGCACGGCATACCGTGGGGTCGTGGACCGCAGCCCCTCCTTCCTCGCGGCACTCGCCAGCGCGGCCGTGCCGGGCCTGGACCCGGTGAGCGTCGAGGCCCTCCCGACCCTGCCGGGCCAGTCCTTCGACGTCGCGTTCGTCCAGGACCAGGAGCACCGCCGCTGGGTGGTCCGCGCACCGCGCACCGACGTCGCCGGGGCCGAGATGGACCGCGCGGTCGCCCTCCTCGGCCTGCTGGCCAGGCGCCTCCCGTTCGCGGTCCCCGCACCGAAGGGCTTCGTCGCCCTCGAGTCCGGTGGTCGCGCCGCGGTCTACCCGTTCCTGCCGGGCCACCCGCTCGAGCTGTCCGCGCTGCCGCCGGGTCCCGGGCTGGCCGCCGAGCTCGGGCGCGCGCTGGCCGCGCTGCACAACACCGACCCGGCGCTCTTCGAGGAGGCCGGGCTCCCGTCCTACGACGCCGACGCCTACCGCACCCGCCGGCTCGCCGAGCTCGACCGCGCCGCGGAGACCGGGCGGGTCCCGACGACCCTGCTGACGCGCTGGGAGAAGGCCCTCGAGGACGTCACGCTGTGGCGCTTCGCGGCGGTCCCCACCCACGGCGACCTCACCGGCGAGGAGGTGCTCGCGGTCTTCGAGGACGAGCGAGACTCCTCGACCGGACGGGTCAAGGCGGTCACCGGCTGGGAGGACGCCAAGGTCGCCGACCCCGCCGACGACTTCGCGGCGCTCGTGTCCGAGGCCGAGCCCGAGGCCGTCGAGACCGTCCTCGAGGCCTACGCCCACGCCCGGGTCGAGCGGCCCGACGCCAACCTCCTCGTCCGGGCCCGGCTCTACGCCGAGCTCGGGATGCTCACCCGGCTGATGGACGCGCTCGCGCGCAAGGACGTCGCCGCCGTCGAGGTCCTGGCCACCCAGCTGCGCCGCCTCGACGACGCCGTGCACGCGGCCGAGGACTCCGGCGAGGACGACTACCGCCGCACCTCCCTCGCGCCCGTGACCGTGCGGACCCGGCCGGCGCCGCCGCCGGCCCTCGTCGTCGACGAGGACGACGACGAGGAGCCGCTGCCCGAGGTGGCCCGCACGCCGCCCCCGGCCTGGCTCGAGGTCGACCCGGACGAGGCGGTCGGCGAGCCGGCACCCGCCGACGGGCCGGCCCCGGAGCCCGACGACGAGGCCGACCCGGTCAGCGAGCAGCGCCGAGGACTCGGCTGACCTCGTCCTCCTCGGGGAGGTCCGGCCACACCGTCTCGCCCGTGGCGGCGTGGAAGAAGGCGCCCCGCACCCGCTCCGGAGCCACGCCGCGCAGACGGGCCCAGGCCAGCCGGTAGGCGGCCAGCTGCAGGGCCTTGGCCCGGCCCCGGGCCCCGGTCGCCGGCGCGCCCGTCTTCCAGTCGACGACCGTCCAGACCGGCCGGCCGTCCTCACCGACGTCCTCGAAGACGGCGTCGATGCGTCCGCGCACGGCGATGCCGTCGATGACCGTCTCGACGCTCGTCTCGACCTCGGCCGGTGTGCGGGAAGCCCATTCGGAACCGAGGAAGGCGGCGCGGAGGGCGGCGAGGTCTGCTCCCCCGGGCTCCCCGGCGTCGTCGTCGGCGAACCCCGGGAGCGAGTCGACGTCGACGATGGCCGCGCGCGCGTAGTGCTCCTCGACCCAGGCGTGGAAGGCCGTGCCGCGTCGGGCGGCGAGCGCCGGGGGCTGCGGCATCGGGCGGCGCAGGCGGGCGGTGAAGGCCTCGGCGTCCTCGGCGAGGGCGACAAGGGCCGAGGTCGACAGGTGCGAGGGCAGCGGCACGTCGACGTCGGCCCCGGACCGGCGGCGGGCGCGCTCGTCGAGGAGCATCGCGACCTCGGCGTCCCACCGCCCCGTCCGCTCGGTGGTGACCGGTGCGGCAGCGGCCTCGAGCACCGCGCGGGCCGGGCCGAGCAGGCACTCGCGCCGCTCGACGTGGTCGAGGGTGGGCCAGGCGACGGCGGCGGTCTCGGCGGTGCGGGGGTTCTGCGGCGAGGGCTCGTCGACCGGGGGCATCTCGCTCCACGGCCCCGGCACCGTGCCCGCACCGGCCCGGACCTCCTCGAGGAAGCGGGAGGTGACGCGCGGGGTGGAGGCGGTGCCCCAGACGTGGGCGGTGAGCAGGAGGTCGGCCCGGGCCCGGGTCGTGGCGACGTAGGCGAGCCGGCGCTCCTCGGCCACGCCGTGGTCGGCGACGGCCCGGGTGAAGCGCTCGTGGGCCAGCGCCGCCGAGTCCCAGTCGTGGGGGTCGGACCACCCGAAGCGGGGCAGGCCCTCGCGGTCACCGCGCAGGTCGTAGGGCAGGGTCGCGAGGCCGACGAGCCAGCCCTTGTCGTTGGGGTCCGCGTGGCCCCACGCGTCCCCGACGACCTTGCCCTGCGTGGCCGAGTGCGCGGGGAACGAGGACTCGACGAGCCCGGGGACGGCGACGACGTCCCACTCCAGCCCCTTGGCGGCGTGGACGGTCATCACCTGGACGGCGTCGGGACGGGCCTCGACCCAGCCGAGGTCGAGGCCGCGCTCCTCGTCGACGGCCGCCTCGAGCCAGGCGAGGAAGCCGCCGAGGGTGGAGCGGTCCGCGCTGGCGCCGAACGTGGCCGCGACGTCGGCGAAGGCGTCGAGGTGGGCGCGCGCGGCCCCCGGGGTGTAGCCGGGGCGGGCGAGGACCTCGATGTCGAGGCCGAGGGCGACCTCCGCCTCCGCGACGAGCTCGGGGAGGCCGAGCCCGGTGAGCGAGCGGAGCCGGCGCACGGTGGCGCCGAGGCCGTCGAGCCGGGAGAGCGCCTCGGGCGAGAGCCGCTGGCCGTCGTCGCCGACCCACGCGGCGGGCGGGAGGTCGTCGAGGGCCTCGACGATGCTCGCCTGCTCGCTGGCGTCGGGTGCCAGGTCGGCGCCGCGGGCCGGCCGGCGGACGCGTTGCCGCACCCGGGACCACTCGCCGAGGCCGTCGAGGTCGGCCGCGCCGAGCCGGCAGGACGGACCGGTGAGCAGGCGCATCAGGCGGTCGCCGCGGGTGGGGTCCTGGACGACGTGCAGGAGCGCGACGAGGTCGGCGACCTCGGGGGTGTGCAGCAGACCGCCGAGGCCGACGACCTCGAAGGGCACGCCCGCGGACTCCAGGGCCTCGACGACGGGGTCGAACTGGGACCGCTTGCGGCACAGGACCGCTGCGGTCGAGCGGCCCGGGCGACCCATCCGGCGTGTCACCCAGTCGACGACGTGCCGGGCCTCGTCCTCGAGGGTCGCGAGGCGGGCGACGGCGACGTGGCCGGGGCCGGCACCGGGGCGCTCCGTGAGCGGACGGACGTCGACGCGGGCCGTGGCCGCGAGCGGCCCGGCGACCACGTTGGCGGCGGCGAGGACGGCGCGGTCGTTGCGCCAGCTCGTCGACAGGTGGAGGACCCGTGCCGGGTCGGGGTCGCGGAAGTCGGTGCGGAAGCGGTCGAGCGTCGTCGAGGACGCCCCCCGCCAGCCGTAGATCGACTGGTGCGGATCGCCGACGGCCGTGACGGGCACGGGTTCGCCGGGCGCCACGAAGAGCGAGCGGAGCAGCTGGAGCTGGGCCTCGGAGGTGTCCTGGAACTCGTCGAGGAAGACCGCCCGGAACCGGCGCCGCTCGGCGGCACCGACCTGGGGGACGGTCGTCGCGAGCCGGGCCGCGAGAGCCATCTGGTCGGCGAAGTCCATCGCGTCGCGGGAGCGCTTGAGCGCGTGGTAGGCCTCGACGAGGGGGACGATGGCGGCCCGCTGGCGCAGCACGCCGACGACCTCGCGCATCGGGTTGGTGCGCTTGCGCGAGCCGTCCGGCCGGGTCAGGGCCTCGAGGGTGGCGACGACCTCGGCGAGGTGGTCCGCGACCTCGGCGGGCGCGACGAGGTGCTCGGCCATCTCGCCGGCGAGGTCGACGACGGCGGTGGTGACGGTCGACTCGGCCTTGTCGACGTCGTCCATCGGGCCGTCCCAGGCGACGACCGCCTCGTGGGCGAACTGCCAGGCGGCGGCCTCGGTGAGCAGCCGGCTCTCGGGCTCGACCCCCAGCCGCAGCCCGTGCTCGCGGACGATCCGCCCGGCGTAGGCGTGATACGTGGAGACCGTCGGCGCGTCGTCGAGCACGGCCGCGCCGTCCTCCGGGTCGGGCGTCCAGAGCCCGGCCTCGCGCAGCGTGGCCAGCCGGGCGGCGAGCCGCTCGGACAGCTCGCCGGCGGCCTTCCGGGTGAAGGTCAGCCCGAGCACCTCGTCGGGGCGGACGAGGCCGTTGGCGAGGAGCCAGACCACCCGGGCGGCCATCGTCTCGGTCTTGCCCGAGCCGGCCCCGGCCACGACGAGCAGCGGACCCAGCGGTGCCTCGATGACGGCGGCCTGCTCGGGGGTGGGGGCGTACGGCTGGCCGAGGGCCTTCGCGAGGTCGACGGCCGTCCAGCGCTGTGGCGCAGGCGTGCTCACAGCCGCCTCCCCTCGGGCTGGGCCGGGCAGGAGTCCTTGACCTGGCAGGTTCCGCAGACCTCGCGGGCGGGCAGGGCGGTGAAGGTCGCGGCGGCCATCCCCTCGGCCGTGCGCTCGAGGAGGTCGCGGGCCCAGTCGGGGTCGACGGGGTCGTCGGCGAGCGGCACCTGGACCTGGAGGGTGGTGTTCTTGTTCGCGGCGCGGCCGAGCTGGAGCAGGGCGGCACCCCCCGACGCGCTGCCGTGCTCGGCGAAGACGCCGGCCTCGACGGCGAGCTGGTAGGCCCCGAGCTGTCCGTGCCGCGCGAGGTCGTCCTTGGTCGGCTTGCGCGACCCGGTCTTGAGGTCGACGACGCGCACCGCTCCCCCGGGCCCGACCTCGACGCGGTCGACGGTCCCGCCGACGACGGCCCGCCCGAGCGCGACCTTCATCGCCTGCTCGGAGGCCGCCCGGCGCCACCCGGAGGCGTCGGCCTCGCGGTGGTAGGTGGCGAGCCGGTCGGTCATCGCCGTGGCCCGGGCGAGGTCGCGGCGGGACAGCCAGCCCGGGGGCAGCCCGAGCCTGCCCCACCGCCGTTCGAGCTCGGCGGCGTACGTGGCGGCGTCGGTGTCGCCGAGGTCGTGGGCGATCTCGTGGACGAGGGTGCCGATGTCCTGGGCGCCCATCGAGGGCCCGTCGCCGCCACTGGCCCGCAGCACCCACTGGAGTCCGCACTGCCCGAAGCGGTCGACCATCGAGGGCGAGACGCGGACGGGGACGTCGGCGGCGCGACGAGGACGGTCGTCGGTGGTGCCCCGCAGCGCCCACCACTGGCCGGGGTCGGCCCCCGCGACGCCCTCGCGAGCCAGCCGGGCCAGCGTGGTGACGGCCGCACCACGCACGCCGGGATCGGGGTCGAGGAGGGTGCGGCGGAGCTCGCCGACGAGGCCGGGCAGGGTCATCGGGCGCGGGACGTCGGTGAACGGGCGGGCGTCGGGCCGCGGGTCGACGACGTCGAGGTAGGGCGAGGGCTGCTCGTCCTCGCTGCGGACGGCGGTGACGACGAGCCGCTGCCGGGCGCGGGTGACCGCGACGTGGAAGAGCCGGGTCTCGTCGTGGCGCACCTGGGCGCGTGCGGCCCGCGGGGAGGTGTCGCGGCCGGTGACGGCGTCGACGAGGTCCGCGGAGCCGAGGAGGGAGCCGCGGAGACGGAGGTCGGGCCAGATGCCCTCCTGCACACCGGACACGACGACGAAATCCCACTCGAGACCGGCCGCCGCGGCGGGGGTGAGCAGGGCCACGGACTCGCCCTGCTCGGAGCGGGCGCCGAGGGTGTCGCCGGCGACGTCCTGCCCGAGGAGGTGGTCGAGGAAGGCCGCCGGGGAGGAGCCCGGGAGCCGGTCGACGTAGCGGCCGGCGGCCTCGAACAGCCCGAGCACGGCGTCGAGGTCGCGGTCGGCGCGCGCCCCCGCGGGGCCACCGGCGAGGGCGGCGTCGCGCCAGGGGGCGGCCAGCCCGGAGGCGCTCCACATCGCCCAGAGGACCTCCTCGACGCCGTCGCCCTCGCGCAGTCCCTCGACGGCCGCGGCGAGGACCCGGTGGACGCGGCGCGCCGGGGTGGCCTCGGGTCCGACGTGGTCGAGGGCGGCCGGGGTGAGGACGGCCTCGGCGAGGAGGACGTCGCTGGGTCGGCCTCCCCCGGAGTCGAGCTCGAGCCGGCGCAGCGACCGGCGCAGGCGGCGCAGGCCGACCGCGTCGGCACCGCCGAGCGGGGAGGTCAGGGCGTCGACGACGACGTCGGGGTCGAGCTCCTCGGCCCCGGCGAGGACGTCGAGGGCGGCGGCCAGCAGGGCGAGGAACGGCCGGACGGCGACCTCGTCGCGGACCGGGAGGTCGGCGACGGCGGTGTCGAGCGGGACCCCGGCCGAGCGCAGCGACCGGCGGAGCGTGGCGGTGCGGGAGCCACCGCGGACGAGGACGGCCATCCGCGACCACGGCATCCCGTGCAGCAGGTGGGCCTCGCGCAGCAGGCCGGCGACGAACGCGCCCTCCTGTGCGCCGGTACGCAGGAGGTGGGCCTCGACGCTGCCGGGACGGGCTGGGTCGGCGGGCCCGGGCGCGCGGTGGGCTGCTCCACCGACGACACCGACGTGACCGGCGACGCGGGCCGCCGCCCCGGCAACCGGTGCGGCACAGCGGTGTCCGGTGTCGAGGACGTGGGTGACCGCGTCCGGCCAGGCGGTGACGAAGAGCCGGGGATCGGCGCCGCGGAAGGTCTGCGTCGCGGCGTCGGGGTCGCCGAGCAGCACGAGCGGCACGCCGGTGCCGCGGGTGACGACGTCGAGCAGGCGCAGGCCGGCGGGCGTCAGCTCCTGGGCGTCGTCGACGACGACGACGTGGAGGCGGCGCCGGAGCCGGTCGAGGGCGGCGTCGTCGGTCTGGAGGAGGTCGGCGGCAGCGGTGAGGATGGCGGCCGGGTCGAAGGCCCCGGGGGCGCCGAGGGCGGTGACGTCCTCGTACTCACGCAGGACGACGGCACCGGCCGCCCACTCGGGGCGGTCGTGCTCGACGGCGAGGGCCTCGAGGTCGGCCGGCGTGAGGCCGAGCTCGAGGGCGCGCATCAGGAGGTCGCGCAGCTCGGAGCGGAAGCCGCGGGTGGGCAGGGCGAGGCGCACGGACTCGGGCCACGGGGGCGCCGGGGTGTCGCCGGCTGCGTGCCCGGCGAGCAGCTCGCGGAGGATGACGTCCTGCTCGGGCCCGCTGAGCAGCCGCGGGGTCTCGCCGCCCTCGAGCGCGGCCGCCTCGCGGAGCAGCCCGAACCCGAAGGACTGGTGGGTGCGGGCGAGCGGGGTGGTCGTCGTGCCGCCGAGGCGGACGGTGACGACGTCGCGGAGGCGAGCGGCCGCGAGGCGGGTCGGGGCGAGCAGGAGGCAGCCGTCGGCGGGGGCGCCGTCGCGCGTCACCGCCCGGACGACCCGTTCGACGGCCACCGTGCTCGTCCCCGTGCCCGGTGCGCCGAGGACGCGGACGACGGAGGCGGTGGCCTCGACCGCTGCCCGCTGGGCCTCGTCGAGGTCCGGCACGGCCGCCGGGCCGGGGGCGGGGCGACGGAGGACGAGCACGTCGCGATTCCACCACGTCGCGGCGACACCCTCGACCGAGGGGCTGGTGACGGGTCGGCCGGGGCGCCAGACTGGGCGGACGGGAGGAGGCAGCGATGTCGGGCAGCGTGCGCAGGGTGGTCGTGCTCTCCGTCGTGCTGCTGCTCGTCGTGGCGTCGGCCCTCGCCTGGTGGGTCGGGCTGCGCAGCGAGGAGCCGGCCCCGTTCACCTCCTGGGTGGCCGTCGAGTCGACGCGCGTCGAGGTGTCCTACGTCGGCGGCTCGTGCCAGGACGGCTCACGGCTGGACGTCGCCGAGGACCGCGAGCGGGTCGTCCTCACGGTGCGCACGTGGTCGCGCGCCACGTCGTGCGACGACGCCGGCGTCCAGTACACGGTGTCAGGCCGCCTCGCGGAGCCGTTGGGGACGCGCGAGGTCGTCGACGGCGCATGCCTCGAGGAGCGCTTCGCGCGCTACGCCGACTGCGCCGGTCCGTGATGTCGGGACGCGCGGAACGCCCCGGACACGTGCGGCGAGCGGACAGCCCGCGCGATCATGGGGCATGGCAGGAGCCGGGCTCCACGGGTGGACAGCACTCCCGGACGGACGTGTCCTGGCGCGCTTCCATGCGACCGATCCGAGCGTCGGGTGTGGGTCCCTCGACGTCTTCGTCGCTGCGCCCAGTCGGCGTGAGGCTGTCGCCCGAGCGAAGGCTCTCGGTCTCCACGGAGTCAACCTGACGTCGAATGCGTCGCCACCCACCGCGGAGGAGGTGCGCGCGTTCGTGGCACAGGACCAGGAGATGCTGTGGCGCCGGTGGGACGACGACGGGGGCCGTTGGCTGGGGGCGGCGTCCTGGCCGGTTCGACCGAGCTGATCGCGGCCGGTGCGCGAGCCGGCCTGATCACACAGGCACCGCTCAGCCGCTCAGCCTGTGTGCGGGTTCGGTGGTGCGGGTCTTCCCGTCGGGGCCGTGCCAGGTGATGGTGCCGTCGGGTGTCATGGCGGGTCGCCAGCGGCCGTGCTGCTTGAAGCGGTGGTGGCGGCGGCACAGGTCCTGCAGGCCGGTGGGCGTGGTGGTGCCGGCGGGCCAGGGCCTGACGTGGT
>QAXK01000545.1:0-42662 GCA_004335735.1 Chlorella sp. KRBP
CATCTGTTTGGGCGCCTCGGCGGGGCCGCAGCCCACTACCGGGCGTATCAGATGTCTCGCAGCACTCAGGCACGCGAGCCAAAGGCAAAAGTCCTGATGCAGGAGCTGTCTGCCTGCTACAGTCCATCTCTGACCAGCAGATGGAATGTTCAGTTGTTGCAAGCCTCGCAGAGGGAGAGGGTGCTGGGGTGGGTGGGTGGGTGATGCGGCCGCGCTGGAGCAGGAGCAGAAGTGCAAGTGGTATGGGGGGAAAGGCGGCAGCAGTGTGCACGTCGCGCAAACACGAGGCGATTCCGTGGCTCACTTTTTGCTGCTCCACTGGACGTGGCGGACGTGGCATGTGCACGTAGGTTGCCACGGGCGCGTACCGGAGCAAGCAGCGCGACTCTGCCATCAGCAACCTCATCAAGCTGGCCGCAAGCGAGGAGTTCAGGCAGCGGGTGCGTGGGGTGTGGGGCTGTGCGCCGATTGGGCAGAGCAGAGCAGCTTCGAAGGGGAGGAGTTCAGGCAGTGGGTGCGTCAGGGCGGTGGGGTGGCCCAGTGCAGTGCAGTGCAGTGCAGTGCAGCGCGCAGTCTGCCAGACCACAGAAGCGCTCAGGCACGCTTCAGCCTTCTCCTGGACGCTCCACGGCATAAGGCAGCGCTGCTTGGAGTCACTAAATGGCCACACGGCCACTTGGGTTACGCTTTGGGAGACTCCTTTGCTCCCGCCAACCGTGTTGCGTGCTCCTGCCATGCTTGCTGCCCACATCATGCAGGCGACCGAGCCCATCACCCAGGAGACGACGTTCCAGATCTGGACGCGCGTGGGCCTGCGCACCGTGCAAGAGAGCTACCCCGTGTTCAACAAGGCATCGCTGCGCGCCTGCATGGCGGCGCACCAGCGCCAGTCTGTTGGCATCAGCAAGGCCTCAAACCTCGGTGAGGGTGACTAGGGCTGGGGCAAGGGATAGGTCACGTCACCGCACCTGCCTTGCCTCCACCACCAGCATGTGCATTGCGATGCGAGCCCTACACATGCTCACACTGTATGTGGGCAGTAGTATGTGTGGGCGCCACACTGTATGGCTCCTTTTGGCACCGGCGCTGACTTGTGTGTGGTGTGGCGACTTGTAACGGTTTGTTGCGTGCGCGCAGGCCAGGCAGGGCAGCCGCAACCGCAAGCTGCAGCGACGACGGCGTGATGAACGTTGGATGCATGGGAGTCGGGCGCATGGAGGGCGCGTGTGCGCGCGTGCGCCCACGAGGAGGGCAAGAGGGGAGCAATGCCTCGCCTTGTGTAGAACTCTGGAGCAGGGGCAGCGGCCCACACCGTTGCTGGAGAGCCCCTGCTCGTTCTGGGCCCGTTTCGGGGTCCCTCGGGGTCTCGCCCACAGTATGGGGGCTGTGGCCGCGCACACACTGCCACGCTGCAAGGACACTTTTTCCCCCGCGGCCTGACAGTCTCGACGGTCAGGCGCGTCCACTTCCAAGTTGTGGTGACCCATTGGCGTGCTGTGAGGGACCTGCAGCCTTGATACCGTGCATGTTGAGCGCGCAGAGGTGTTGTGTGGCAGAGGCTCGTGTGTGGGGCATTCTCGCCTCATGGTGGGTGTGCCAGTGTGTGCCAGAGAATCGTTGGATCTCGCTTGGATCTCGCTTTTGCTGCGTGTGTGGGCGGGGGGTTGACAGCACGGACCCGCTTCTGACTTAGACCCAAACTGCCGTACTAGCTCAGGTAGGGCGCATAGGAAGGGCAATGCCGGCGCAGCGCGGCACTGACATGCTCCCAGCCGCTGGCAGGCTGCACGTGCACTGGCTTCTCGACATTGTGCGTCCTGTCCTCCGCTCCCGCTGCAATGCAATACTCTGGGCGCGGTCAAGATAACTATTGCCCACAGGCAGACACCCATGAGGGCTACAGGTTTGAGGAAGAATGGAAATGCGGTCTCCATGCGTTGGCTGCGTCAGTCCCTCTCGCTGATGGCGACGAGGAACGCCTCCACCTCCTCATTGTTGAGCGTGTGGTAAGCCCGGTCCAGGTATCCGTCCCGCACCACGCCCACCTCGATCTCACCCGCCTTGAACTCCTCGGACAGCACGCCCTGCGGTCAGTCAGCAAGCACCACGACCAAGCAGTCGTCTGGCACGACAAGCCCTCCCACACGCGCTGCTGACCCTGGGTTGCCTTGGACAGAGAGCGGGACGGCGACTGCGCTTTGGTACTGCATCGCTCACATCTTTGCTAGTGTGCGTAAGCCACGCAAACGCACCTGCAGTGCAGAAATGGCTGCCTGTACCGCCTCCTCGTACGTCATGTCTGGCTTGGCCTTGATCTTCTTCTCAAGCGCAGTGGTGGCCTCCGTCTCCTTGTGACCCACGCTCGTCGCCTGCGTCCATCATTACACACGCAAACACCGCACACGAACGACCGCGTGACCCTGCAACGCTTGTGCGCGCCCTTGACGCGGGGAACAACGGCGGCGTCACTCCTTGCCAAGCACTGCCAACTTGCGAACTGCTGCTGAGCCAGCCCCACGCACCAGCCAGACCGGAACGCCAGCTATCCCAAGACGAGACCAATCAGCACCCCGTGGCACCCCAGTAGCTGTGCCAGAACCACAGGCGCGCACCTTGTACCCCACGTAGTATCCCGCAGGGTCCACCTTGAAGAGCTGTGGGCCCTTCTCCTCGTCAATGCCGATGATCATGGTCACCACGCCCAACGGGCGCATGTAGGCGTGCTGTGGGCGCATCATCAACACGCCACAGCGCAGCACTGCTTGGTTGGCCCTGAGCGCCGGGAGAAACTGCCTGCGGCTGCCTGCAGCAGGGGATGCTGCTGCCGCACGTCCATCCCACCTGGAGCACCCAGCCTGCCCACCCTCCACCAGTGCTGCCAGGCCGTACGAAACCAGGCCCAGACGCTGCCGTGTGTGCTGGCGCGAGACCAGACGCTCTTCCCTCCATGTCCCGCTGCTCAAGCTGCTGCCACCTGCTGTGCCGTCTGTCGCTGTCTTTACCTGTGTGTAGACTTGCGCCTTGTCCGCCAGCACCTTGGCCAAGAAGTCCACGGGGATCTCATACCCGTACTTGAAACGGAACTCGGCTGCTTGCTGCCTGGCTTGCTGCACGATGCTCCGCGCGTCCGCTGCACACCGTGCCCGAACAGCACACGCACCCGCGTCAAGCTCCACGTCGGGGCGAGGTACGCGGGACTCCCCACCCAACACGCCAGCGCAGCAGCAGCAGCACACTCACGAATGAGGCCTGTGACGAGGATGCCTATGAACTTGGTGATCTTGTAGAGCCGTGTGACGCTGCTCGCGTCAATCAGCTTGTCCTGCGCGCGTGGGTGGGTGCCACACAGCCAGCCAGAGTCCTGGGCCCGCACAGATCCCCATGAGGAGGCTAACGCTGCCCCTGCTTGCTGTGTGGCGCTGCTCCTGCTCCGAGTGCCCCGCACGCACCGCGACCTTCTTTTGCGTGACGAACACGACAGAGTCCTTGCCGCGCACGGCGATGCTGGTCACGCCTGACGTGCGCACCGCCTTGAACGCGTACTCTGCGCGCTCGCAGGTGCGGGAGGTGCAGAATGAGGTGAAGACGCGCGACCCTCGCCTCATCGCAGCTCCCAGTGCGGCGATTGAGCCCTACCACTTCCTGTCAGAATGTGATCGCTGCTTGGCGACCAGACCGTCTGGGGCTGCACCGTCTGGGGCTCCTGCGGGGCTCCAGTGCGAAGATCTCTGGAGATCGATTGTCGTTCGGACCCGTGCGCGCACCGACTTGGAAGAGCCGCCCCTCCGGACTGAAGATGGTGATGTGGCGGTCATATCCAGAGCCGCCGCGGGACATTCTTGTGCTCCTCTCGCGCAGACAAGGGCTCCGTGCAAGTTCAAGCTTCCTGCAGCTGGCTCTTGCGCTGATGGGCGGTGGGGGCAAAGTGCTGAGCAACCTGCCTATCGTCGAGGAGCCTGTACTTGCTCTTCTCGCGTGTGCATGAGCGTGCAAATCTCCACTAAATCACCCGCTGCGGGAAGAGAGCGAGAAAAGCGCCAGGCGAGCCAGTACAAGCGTCGGCAGGTGCACCTCCTGCGATATTGGAGGAGCTGCGTGGAGTGGGACGCGCTTTCCAGCGCTCGTTGTGACCTTCAGAGGCAGCGCGCGACGCAAAGGGAGCCAGGCGGCAGCGTCCGGAGCAGGTGAGGACTTGCGCTAGCTCAAAACAATGCTGCTCACCGTGCCAGGGCGGCGCTGGCCTGGTCATGCGCATCGTCCAGCACGGCAACAGTGTGCGGGAGCCCAGCAGCGGCCTGGCACAGCGCGGGGCCAGGACGCCGCTTTCAGCAGGCAGAGTGGCCCTGGATTTGCATCTGCGCCAGGCCCCAGGGCGCTGCTGCGACGAGCCGGCGGTTCTGGGTGGGACTGGCCGTACGATGGCTCGAACTCAGCACCTGCTCGGCCTGCAGCAGGGCAGGAAGGCGGAGTTCAGCACTTCAGCAGTGTAGCGTCGTGGGGCCCTGGAGTGGGCGGTCGGGGCCACGGCACTGGACCTCATGCCGATTCGGTCCGGCAGGCTAGTGCGCACAGTGCCGCCACACGCGCCACCGTGCTGTCGCAGGAGGCCCGCAGCTGCGGACCGGTCGCCATGTTCGCGGCGGCCACGGCTGCTGCCGTCGACAGCGATGACGGGAACACGGGCAAGCGGCAGGTGCGGTCGGGGAAGGTTCAGCGCGACTCGCGACTGTGCAGCTCGCAGACAGCATCGAAATGACACCTCGCCCAGCGCGTGTGGCAAGGGTGAGGGCGGGAAGGTCCGCCACCGCCGCAGGCTGCGGCAAGGTCGGCGCAACCACCGCAGGCGAGGTGCATCCCTGGTGCATTCCCACGCACTATGCAGGATCGCCAGCAGCACTCCACACAGCCACGGGCGGTGGAGGAGGGCGACGGCAGCACGCACGCCCAGCAGATTGTCAAGGAGCTGTACCACCGCTACCAGAAGCAGCTGCAGCGCTGGAAGGACTACCGCAACCTGTTCTTCTTCCTGGGCTTTGTGGCGCTCTTCCTGGCGGTGCTGTATCTCCAGAGGCAGGCCAACACGGCCTACAAGGTGCACGCCACCATGCACGACGTGCTGGTGCCCGCCGACGACACAATGTCGTCCACAGACGACGTGTACAAGTGGCTAAAGGACCTCCTCACGGTGAGGGCAGCTAGCCAGCTGACTGGGGTTCCGCAGTCACTCAGCACCCTGCGGTGCATGGCCACGCAGCCTGCGTCAGCTTGCGGCCTGAACAGAGGAGCGACGCTGTCGGGGCGCACTGTGTGCGACGGGAACAAGGGGCCACGCCTGTGACAGCAGCTGTGGCAGGTACGCATTCACTGCCCACAGCAAGCCACCCCTCACCTGCACTATGTTGGCCGTCCTACGTGCTGCCACCTGCGCAGAACGTGTGGGTGGACCCCAAGTGCGGCGACGGCATCTGCGAGTCACCGTTTGAGTTCGCCTCATACAGTAGATTCGGCTGTCGAGCCGACTGCGGCAAGCTGCAGGAGGTGCAGAACCTGACCACGGTGCAGGCGGACATTTACTGGGACTTCAGCCACCCCGTGGGCTCCATCCCATCCTCGGTGAGCAGCTGCTCATTGACGGATGCCGCATGCACAGCGTGGGCGGCCCAGCACGCATCAAGCTCCTGGGCACGCAACGTGGCATGACTTCATGATCTACTGTGCCTTACAACGTGTGCCCGCGCCGTGCCGGTGCCTTGTTGTTGTGATGTTGTGGAACCGCAGGACCTGATGCAGCAGGCGTCGTGGAACATCTGCCCCGTCAGCACGCCCTTTGCCAACTCGTGCTACTACGACAAGGACGTCACCTTTGACCGACTGTCCTACACTGACTCGCGCATCATCTCGGACATGCCCGACGGCAACTGGACGCTGCTCATGCGCCGCGACATATTCATGAAGACGTGGGGTGCCGTGCGCGACTACAGCAAGCTGCTCGCCGCGTCGTACTACTTCAAGGCAAGCAGCGGGTCTAGGGTTGCTGCTGGCGTTAGGGTTGTGTGCCAGTCCGCGGCCGTAGGAGCAGCAGCGCCTGCACCACACATGCGAGCGCACTCGCCTGGGTGGGCCGCTCATGACGACTTATGCGCGCCTCGCTGCCCCCCGTGCGCAGGTGTACATGGCGGCACTGTCGGCCATCGCCGAGCAAAACACCGAGATGTCGCTGCTGGCGCAGGCCAACACCATTGGCCGCATGACGCTCATGCAGTTCATCAACGCCAACCTGCGGAACGTCTCTGCCGTCAACGCCACGGACGCCGCCTTCCAGTACCAGCAGTTTGTCAACGCCACGTGCGCCTGCGCCAATGTGCCCATCAACAGCAGCACCACCGTCACGTGGCTGCAGAACGGCACGCTGCTCACCGCCTTCAACAACAGCGTCAACGGCACCACAAACTACCCCACCTACGCCGCGCAAGTGTGCACGCCCGCCTTTGGCAGCGGAGGTGAGTTCCGCAGGACGTGCCCCGCTGTGCTCCCTGGTCTGCGCCCTCACCTGCACCTGTTTGCCTCGCTGCCTTGCACCGCACGCTCGCCGCTTTACCTACGCGTGGTTGGCCGCTTGCGTCCTTGTGCGGTTTTGGTGCGCAGTGATCCCTCAGCTGTTTGAGTACGTGCCCGCCAACGTGACGGGCACCGGCGCCATTGTGTTCGGCAACGTGACTGGCAACAACTACACCACCATCAACACGATCCAAACGGTCACCAATCAGACGGCCTACTGCCTCAAGGTGCTCACCAACCTGACGCAGTGGCAGCAGCTCATGACCAACACCACGCAGCAGCTGCTGATCGACAGGCGGCTGGGCGACGGGTCCACCACCGGCAAGATTGCGGCGCGCAACACGGTGAGTACACACTGCCCACCGATAGCCACCACGGCGCACCATTGCGCACCATCAGCCCAGCACCAGCTGCAGACGTGGAGAAGGAGTAGAGGCAGAGGCGGAGGCATCCAAGCTCACCGCGCTCACTGTGCTTGCGCATCTTACCATTGCAGGTGTTCAACGCCCTGCGCACCTTCATCCTGGGCAGCTACCCAGAGCTGTTTGACCCAGTCATCAACGTGCCGACAGGCTCCCTAGCGCTGGCAGAAATGTACAACGCGCGCACCAGCGTGCTGCAGGAGCAGTTCGTGGCGGGCCTCTTTTACGCCACCAACCCGGCGCCCGCCTTTGTCAACATCTCGCGCAAGGTCGTGTACGTGTCCAACGTGACGCTGGTCAGCATGGCGGACCGCGCCTTGGCCCGCATCAACGAGACGCGCTTCCAGCAGGTGTGTGCTGAGCATTGCATCTGGTACAGCCATGCCTGGCAAGCAGTGTGCGAGATCTGAGGCGCTTGCAGCCTTTAGCCCGGGCCTCCTGGCCTCAAAGCCTGAGAGGGCCCCAGGATGCGCAGCAGGGCTGTAGTATGATTTGCCACCCATGTGCAGATGCCTCCTGAGAGTCTGATACGGCCGCCGCGCCTTGTCTACTGCGCCCTGTCCTCACGCGCAGATGGAGACGCTGGGCATCCAGATCCCGGCCAACCCCGCCTACCCGCTGCTTCAGTACCCCGCATTCATCTCCGTGACCGACCTTCTCACCACCTTCTACAAGGCCATGGGAAGCCCCACCGCCGCCTCGGCCGTGTGCCTGGCCCAGGGCTGCACGCCCGTGTTGCTGCCCAGCGGCAACACCACCATCTTCCTGCCCAACGCCACGCTGCCCAGCGCCAACAACACTGCGCTCAACTCGACGATTTGGAACGGCGCCGGCATGCAGACAGACTACAACCTGGTGGTCTGGACGGGCAACAACACGGCGTACATGACGTGCGACCTGCCGAACCGCGGCAGCGAGTACTACGGCACGTGCGCGGCAATGGCGGTCAGCTGCGTCAACAACAACAACAACGACACGATCCCCTACAACTGCACGGACCTGGCGACCAACGCGCCGCTGTCCGGCAGCCTGTCGGCGGTCACTTACCGCGCCAACTGCGAGTTCCCGTGCGACCTCAAGCAGGACTGCGACGCCATCTGCGACTGCAGCTACGTGGGCGGGTGCAACTCGACGCAGACGTGCACGTGCAAGGCCTGCACGGACCTGAACAAGGTGGCGTCGGCCGACTCGCAGTTCGTCGACATCACCGCCTCGGCCACCTCGGTAAGGAGCGATGAGCGTGGCATCCCGACTGCCAGCCGTGCAGTGACCGCCGGGCAGCCAGCACACGACCAGGGCGGGACCCTGTCCAGCGTGTGAGCGTTGCGGTGCTGGCGTGTTCGTGCTGCTGCGCAGGCCGGCCGCAGCACGGCCTCCCTCGCCGACGTGTCCGGCATCACGACGACGGGCCGCCGCCAGCTGCTGCAGACGACCACCGACACGCTCAACACGGTGCTGCAGCGTGTCAGCGACGTCAAGACGCAGCAGGACTCCATCGCCACCAGCGTGACGAGCCTGCAGGCGCAGGTCAACCGCGCCAACGCGCTCGCCGAGGCGCGCGCCAACGACAACCGCCTCATCGACCTCATCACGGCGGGCCGCCAGGACATCGCTGCGGGCCAGGCGCGCGTTGAGGCCAAGCTCGACGAGATCATCGGCAAGCAGAACGAGTCGCTCGCGCTCGCCAACGCCGCCACCGCCGCGCTGCAGGCCATCCAGGGCCTCGCCGCCAAGCAGCTGGCCGCGCAGCAGGCGCTGGAGAAGGCGGTGCAGAGCCAGCTGAGCGCCATCAAGACGGCCACCTACTCGGGCGTCATCAGCCTCACGCAGGCGCTGGCGCTGTGGAAGCGCGCGAGGCGGGAGAGGGCGCTCACCATCAAGGCCGCCAAGCTCGCAAACTTGCCTTGCAACTCGCTGCCGTCGCGCGACAACATCTTCGTGCTCAACAATGGCAACAGCATCGACAACACGACTTCTCGAGAGCGCAATGTCGGCCTCACCAACCGCGTCATCCAGGGCCTGCTGCTGCACCAGGTAGGTAGTAGGGCGCTGCTGCCCCGCTGCCCATGACTGCCCATTGACAAGCAGTCCGGCAAACTGAGGTGATGCCCTGCCTTGCCGGCCGCAGCACCGCACCAACGAGACCAACTGCACGGACAGCAAGTTCAACAAGATTCAGCAGACGTGCACGGGCCCCACCACGCTCAAGTCATATGGCGTGGACCCCAACTTCAAGCTAGGCACCACGCTCTACAACCCAGACCTGGACGACTCCAAGCAGACACAGGTACGGTAGCGTGCAGGCTCCCTGGCCGCAAGAACACATGCGTGCAGTTTGCTCACACTGCAAAGACTGCATACAACTCACCGACGGCTTCGACGGGATGCTCTTGCCCCGCTTGCAGGTGCTCCCGTACTACAACTGCTCGCTGCTGACCAACCCCACGTACAACATCACATTCCAAAACATGACGTCCAACCCCGCACCGTACTGCGCCGAGCTGTACAACAGCCAAAAACTGCCCTACGCCTTCCATTACTTCCCAATGGACAACAAGGTGCGCCTTTGTTGCGCCTTGCATCAGCAGACGCCTTGCGTAACTCACCATGGCCTGGCTCCACACTTGGTGCTCTTCTCACGTGCTTCTCCTCGCCTGCCCACGCGCCTCCGACAGGAGCCTGGCTTTCCCGTGGTGTTTGACATCAACCTGGACTCTGACGGCGCCCAGACGTGGGAAACGTACCTGGAGGAGGGCCTCTACCTGGACCAGCACACGCGCGCGCTCACGGCAGAGCTCATCACCTACAACGCGCCGCTCCGCATCTTTGGCTACTTTTACATTGAGTTCTACTTCTCTGACGGCGGCTCCATCAAGGTGTGTGGGTGTGGGGCTTGCGCTGCGCTGCCGGTGCGCCTGTAGCTTGCAGAACGGCTGCAACGCCAAGAGCTGCAACGGCAAGGCACAAAAGTCAGTAGCGAAGGGCTGGATGCTGTGTGACATTCAACTTGTGCTGGAGAAGAAAGACCTGGCAGCAGCAAGCGGTGATTCGTTTGTGTTGCCGCACGCATGCACGCGTGTGCAGATCACCAACCGCCTGAGCACGGTCCGCGTGGAGCTGTACAATAGCTACGAGGACGACGTTCGCTTCGCCTTTGAGATCATCCTGTCCATCTGGATCTTTGGCATGATGCTGCACACCGTCTTCCAAATCATCATGACGCAAAAGGAGAAGGGCAACTTCCTCAAGGCGGGTATTGAGCAGCAGCCAGCTACTATGCCGGGGCCAGGATTCCTGCAGACACGTGCACTTGGCTGGACTGAGCCCTTTCCCTGTGCTGTGCCCTGCATCATACCCTGCAGTGGTTCGAGTCGGGCTGGAACTGGGTGGACTTCATCTCCAACGGCCTGCTGACGGCGTGCATGTGCATCTGGTGGGTCTTCGTGACACGGTATGCCAAGACGTACGACGTGGCGCTACGGTACGACGTGTACGCCGAGCTGCAACCAACGGCCAACTACCTGGCGCTCAACGACCAGGGCTCCCAGCTGACCTCCCTGGTGGACGACGTCAACGAGACCAAGGCGCTGATCGACCTGCTCAACTGGTGAGTGGCACGCTCGGTCTGTCGGGTGGGGTGGGCCGGTGTTGGAGTGCGACCGCGACAGCCGCAGCCGGCGCAACCTGCGGCTTCCCTGTCGCGAGCGAGGTGTGTTGTCCCCTGCTCACCCGGCGATGTCCGCGCAGGTACTTCGCGTTGAACGGCATCAACATCTTGCTGCTCATCGCGCGCGTCCTGCGCCTGATGGACTTCCAGCCGCGCCTGGGCGTGGTGACCCGGTCGCTGTGGCTGGCCGGGCCGGACCTGATCCACTTCGCCATCGTCGCGGGCATGGTGTTCATCGGCTACGCCATGATGGCGCACCTCATCTTCGGCAACGCCATCGAGCAGTTCCAGACGTTCGGCGACTCGGTCAACACTTGTTTCGAGATCCTGCTGGGCAACATCGACGTGAACAAGGACCTGCGCGAGCTGGGCGGCCTGCAGTCGGTGGCCGGCGCGCTCTTCTTCTGGAGCTACGAGCTGCTCGTCTTCATGGTGCTGCTCAACTTCCTGCTGGCCATCATCGTGGACGCCTTCTCCGAGGTCAAGGAGAAGACGCACGAGACGGTGGGCATCCACACGGAGCTGTACCAGCTCATGCGCGACAAGTGGCGCAGCCTCATGGGCTCCTTCTCGTCCAACTACATCAGCGACGCCAAGCTCGGCGCGCTGCTCAAGCAGTGGGCGGGCGACGACCAGCCCGACCAGGCCAAGGACGTGCAGGCGGAGGTGCAGAAGCTGCTGACGATCCTGAACGAGGACCTGGACGAGGAGGACCTGCGCAACGTGCTGATGGAGTGCCTCAAGGACGCGCCGCAGCCGGACGACGCGGCCAAGGAGGCGCCGCGCACGGGCCTGGCGCGCTTCCTGCCGCGCCGCAAGAAGGTCGAGGCGTCGCCCCACGAGGTGTCGCAGGCGGCCAAGTACATCATCGACCGCTTCGGCGTGCCGGTGGAGGCGGAGGAGGGCGCCGAGGAGGGCGCGGACGGCGCGGACGGCGGGCACACCACGCACGTGGTCGGGCACCACGAGCCCGGCGCGCTGCTGGCGTCGGGGCCCAACATCGACAAGGAGCGCGACCAGTTGGCCAACGCGCTGGAGCGCCTGGCCGAGGTGCAGCGCGAGCTGGCGGACGGGCAGCGCAACCTGATGAGCGGGCAGAAGCAGCTGGCGGAGCAGCAGGCCAAGCTGGTCGGGCTCATGAACATCGACGGCAGCGCGCCCAGCGGGCACCCGTGATAGCGCAGCGCGCTCGGGCTCGCACTCCGCCTTGGTCCCACTCGGCCTTGCTGGCCTCCATCGCGTTGCGCGTTGCTCGACCCGTTCGCGTTGCCCTGGCACCGGTTGGGCTGGTGCACCAGCGTTGCCCTAGCATGAGTTGCTAGAGCCTTCTTTTACACTTTCAGGACCACATTGAAATGACAAGTTCTGGGTTCCGGGGGGGCATGATGCACTCGGCGTTGTGCACCTACCCCTGCAACTCAAGGGGAGTGGCGCTGCCTGACGTACACGAACCAACTCTGCATCGCCTGCTGCTGTGCCGTGCAGCACTGTCGGGAGGTGGAGGGTGTCTCCTCTTTGAATGCCTTGCTTCACGTCCACACGCCCTTTCATCCCCATCCGTCCTTTGTTCGCTGGCGACGGCTGCTGCTGAGTTGCCCCTCATCCTGCCTTGCCTGTGTGCACACACTGCGTGCTGTGAATGTCTCCCTGCCATGGCAGTCCTCACGTCTCTGCAAGAGCTCATGCCCGTGGTCTGACTGGCTGGCGCCTGACGACACATCAGCGCGCGCTCTTCAGCAGGCGGCGTTGCAAACGATCAAAATCGTCGGCCTCGACAGGCACTCATCAAGTCCTCACACGCAAGATGTCTAGACTGGAAATGAAAGGGGTGCCTGCAGTGGATGGCAGCGATGAGGCAACAGAGCTGGTAACACGACACATGGTACACGCGGCGCCCAGAGGTGCTGCCGTCCAATCGAGAACACGGCCACATGATCTCAGTGGCCGTGTTGCTCAGGCTGGAGGCAGTGTCCCTCATTCGCTGCCAGGTGAGCACGGGAAGGCGTCCTTCATGGAGACGGCGGTGAGTGTGACGGACGGCGAGGCCGGCTCGCAGTTGAGGGCAGTCTGCAAGCAGCAGCAGCGCATGCAGCTGAGGTCAGCACACGAGGTCAGCACATGATTTCTAGGCGGGTTGTAATGGCCGCGTCACGGGTGCATGGCAATGGCTCTAGAGGAATGATGTCTGTTGCATGCCACCCTCCGTCAGCTGCTACAGACGGGTTCCACCCAGCTGAGCACTCCAGCTGAGCACTCCACCCAGCTGAGCACTCCATGAGGCGCCAACCCATGCATGCTGCATACGAACTGTGATTGATATTGGTATCTGCTTGCCAGACATGGCTGTACCAGATGTAATGCTCACCACACACACTCACGATGGAGATGGAGGCCTTGCAAGGCGAGAGCTTGAGAGCCCGGACGATGCCCGTGGCCACCTGCATGCTGGACTTGACCTGGCCGGCCAGGAGCTCGTACTGGGCCTGCAGGCGCACCATGTCGCATACGGAAGCGTGTGTGAGGCCCGTGTGACTGACCGGGTGACGACGGAATGCGGCCGATCCACAGCCGTCACACGCTCCCAAGCTGACAGCCGCAGATGACACAGTGCACTGGAGAGCGTGCGTGTGTGTGTGCGTGCGTGCGTGCGTGCGTGCGTGCGTGCACGTGCCCCGTGCCCCACTCACCGCGGTGAGCAGAGGCTGGTAGAACTGCACGGCGCCCGTCACGTTGCCATACTGCGTGACAGCACAGCAGGGCACACAGCGGCATGACGCCTAGTCCCAATGCGTACGGTAGCGGCACTGATTGTCTCATATCCAAGGCCAGCGCGCACCGGCTGCACTCTAAGGGGGGGCTCCCGCTACAGTGCCACGCCGTCACGAGTGTTAAGGCTAATTAGCAGGCCAGGTGGCGGCCTCACCTGGGTGCACCATGGCGTAACCCGGATGCCGGCCGCAGAGAAGTAAGGCATGGCCGCGTACACCAACCTGCACATGGTTGCACACCGGCACGTCGCGTGGTGTGTCAGGCAACAGGAGGATGTTGTACGTGTTCAGCGGCGCAACAAGGCGAAAGATCTTGTCACCTGAGGCAGTTGTCGCGTGGCGAGTGGTACGCGATGGGCTTGTTGTTGGAGTTGCGCACGGTCAGCACGCCCACGCACGTGGCCGGCCCGGCGGGCGCGGGCGTGGTGGAGGTGCTGGGCTTGGTGGGCGTGCCGCTGGGCTCAGCCACGCAGGTGGGGATGGTCATGGCGGGCTTCTGCCCCGGCGCAAGTACGGCGGTGCTCCTCTCCTGGCCAACCACCAGGATGCCTGCACGCGCGCACGCAGCAGGCGCGCACAGCACGCTCAATCAGTGTGGGGGATGAGGCGTGAAGCAAGCACGGCGAGCGCCTGCTCACAGCACGGGACAGCATGCAGACCAGTTTGTGTAGCTGAGGGCGTGATTAGTTGTCGCAGCAGCGGGCGGGCGCTCACTTGTGCTGAGTGAGTCGCGGTAGAGCGCCTCTGCGTCGCATCCCACATCCAGCGCCACCAGGGCGCTGCTGAAGGCGGCCGAGCTGAGCGCCTGCACCACGCGCGCCTGGATGGCCTTTGCCTCGTCAGCGCCGGCGGACGCGCTCGTGAAGCCGAGGGACAGCACCAGCGTGGACGGCAGCGCTTGGCCTGTGAGAAATATGGGGGCAGGCAAGAGCAAGTGCGTGGGTTACGCAGGTGTGGGATGGTATATATGCGCACAACATGTGGGTGGGTGTAGCAGCGTACGTGTGTCGGAGCGCAGGCGCACCTGTGGGGACCATGCACTCCCAGGAGACGAGGACAGAGGAGGGCTGGGCGCGTGTGAGCCTGGCGCCCAGCGTCTGCCAGAGGGTGGTGCAGTCGTCGATGCTGCTGAGGGCGCGGGAGGGCGAGGCCACCGTGAAGTTGGCGAGCAGAGCGGTCGGGGTGTCGGAGAGCAGTGGCCCATCAGAGCCGCCGTGTCCAGCGGCCTTGGCCTTGGCAACCACCACGGTCACCACCATCAGCAGCAGGAGCGTGCCCAGCAGGGCGCCAAGGGCCACGGACAGCCAGCGCGAGTGCCTGGGCGCATCGGTCCAGAGGGCCTGCAGCCGCTGCCACAGGTCAGCAGGGGGCTGCTGGCCCTTGACGGGAGCGGGCTTCTTGAGGTCGTCGCACGCTCCGCCCTCTTCCTCGTCCGCTTGGTCGCTCTTGCGCATGTCGTGCATGATCGAGATGTCGCTGAGGGCGGGCGGCGGCCCACCGGGGAACTCCTTGAGCTCCTGCTCCTGAGGCGCGACCTTGAGCGACACCATGGTTCGGTGCTGCGGGCTGCGGTGAGGAGGCGTGGAGAGAGGGACCTCGATCCGAGATGTGGATGGCTGCAGCCGGCCGGCGATGTGGCTCTCGACGGGGAAGAGAGCAACAGGGGCACGGCGATGGGAGGAGGAAGGATGAGGACGCTACTACTCTAGCACGCAACGGGGCAGCGTGCAGAGCGAGCTGTGTTGTGAGGACTCCGCCTGTGCAGTGTCCTTTTACGGCCACATTTCGGTCACACTCTCACACATGCCCTCAGGATGCCTAGAATGCCTCAGGCGCTCCATGGACGGCATCACACGAATGGCCAGCACGGTCTGCGTGAGCGGCACGGCTGCGGCCCGGGGCGCTCGATCACGGGATGCGCCACCGCCTGTGGAGCCAGGGCACTGCAGGGAGGACGCTCACTCACTCACAGCTGCAATGTGGTGCCACTGGCTGGGCCATTGAGCGATTCTGCGTGCCATGGTCGTCGTGCAGTCCATGCGGGCGCGGGCGTACACGCATGTGGCAGAAGATCACGCGGCGCCTAGCACACCAAGCAAGTGCTCAGTGTAGCACTAGCACCAAGGACAGGTGCTGTTCAGCCTGAGCTCCACCGCGATGAAGCTCGCTCATCCCATCGCCTCGTCAGCCTGCAGCGCACGCCGGCCCGCAGCTGCTGCGGCTTCCAGCAGCGGGCGCTCGCACTTGCGCGGCTGCCAGCAGCCAGCGGCGAGGAGGCAAGCCGTGCGGCTGTGCGCTTCGCAGCAGGACGCCCCCAACAATGGCGCAGCAGCGCCGGGGACCGTGGACTTTAGTGAGCTGACAGACGTTCTCAAGTGAGTCGCACGCTGCAGTCATGGTGGTGCATCTCCCTGCTGGCTCCTGGAGATCTTGCCTGGCGGCGGTGCCGCGTCCGACAGGATGAGGCAGATCAGCGTGCAGCTCTGATCAACCTTGCAGCGCCCCTAACAGGGGCAATGGGGCTAGCTAGCAAGTGGTAGGAGCGCAGTGGGCGGCATGCCACGCTTGCGTGCGCCAGCGGGGACGCGGTGGGTGCGGGCATGGTGCGCGCCGCACGACTGCGCAGGATGGTGAACGAGACGGACATCATCGAGCTGGAGCTCAAGAGCAAGAAGTTCACGCTCAACCTGCGCAAGAAGGAGGCGCTGCAGGCCAGCGCGCCGCAGGTGCAGGTGCGTGTCAGTCAGCACGGGCACCGGCAGCAGCATCCCGCAGCAGCGGCACGCTACGGTGCGCAGGCTGGATTGACGCGCTGACGGGCGCCACTCAATGCGAACAATGGCACCTGCTTCACGCCTGTGCAGTATATCCAGGCTCCGACGTACGCTCCGCCTCCAGGTGCGTGCATGCGGGGCCTGGTGAGGGAAGCAACGATTGCCCTGCTAGCGCTGACTGAATGAGGGAAGCAACGGGTGCAAAGGGGTCCTTTTGGATGTATCAGTGCCGGCCTGTGCTACTGTTGCTTGCAGCGGCTGCGCCCGCGCCCGCCCCCGCGCCAGCTGCTGCTCCCGCCCCCGCCCCACCGCCCGCACGCGCTCCCATGCCCATGGCACCAAGCCCCACCAAGATTGACGGAATTGAGATAGTCTCGCCCATGTCTGGCACCTTTTACAAGGTGATCAGGCGCAGGGCTTGGGCGTACAATGGATTGCGCGGAGTGGTGTAGCCCGCATCGCACACATGCAGGCCACGCAAACAACACGAGCCTGTGTGCTGGCGCTCAGTGAACACGCCATGTGCGTGCACATGGTGGCTGGTCCTTGTTGAACGCAGTCGGGGGCGCCGGGTGACCCTCCGTTTGTCAAGGCGGGCGACAAGGTCAAGAAGGGCCAGGTGGTGGGCATCATCGAGGCCATGAAGCTGATGAATGAGATCGAGGTGTGTTTGTGTGGGTCCCGTTCGCCTTGACACAGCATCTAGTTGTGAAGGCGCTAAGCTTTCTGGTGGCTGCCCTCCCTCGGATTGCCCGTGGGTGCGCACAGGCGGACATCAGCGGCGAGGTGGTCAAGGTGCTGGTGGACAATGGCACCGCCGTCTCCCCAGGCACGGTGAGAAGAGGGAGATGCGTGTCCCTCATCCCGCAGGGATACGTGTCGCTGGGTCGCTGGGAAGCCTACGGTGTCGATGTGGCTGTTGCTTGCTTGCCTTGTGCCCGCAGCCCCTCATCCTCATCCGGCCGTGAGGACTACCTGGCACCACTCGCACTAGCGGACGATTTTGGTTTTGGGCAAGGGTTCCCTGCCCCAGGTCGGTGATGGTGATGACTCCTGCCATTTTGCCGAACACTAATGCAAATGGGCGATCGCGAACGGGTGCTCGTCGTGGGAGGCAGCGGCTACCTTGGCCAGTTCCTGGTGCACGGGCTGCACTCCCAAAGTCAGCCGGTCGCCTACACCTTTGGCGCCAGGCCGCTCGCCGCAGCCCCAGCGGGAGTCGCCGCGTTCCAGGCGAGCGTCATCTTGCGCTGCGACTGCGTCGCGAAGGCGATCCAGGAGCATGCGAGGATACACAGGCCGAGGTGCTGGGTGCCCGCTGCCCACAGGTGGACCTGGCGAGCGGCGCGGGCCTGGAGGAGGCTTTGGCTGGGGGTAGCTATGGCGTGGTGATCAACTGCGCTGCCGTCAGTCAGCCAGTGGCATGCGAGAGGGACCCCGCCGCGGCCAGGTGCGCCTGGCGCACGTCAAGCACCTGGTGCTCGCAAGCACCTGACAATGCGCACGGGCATGCAGTGCGCCTGCAGCTGCGGCCCCATTGGTCCCTGTTGGTGACGCAGGGTGATCAACGTCCCGTCGCGCCTCCTGGACGCCCTGCATCAGCAGCAGCAGCAGCAGGCGCAAGGCGAATCGCAACAAGGTGGCCCGCTGCTTATCCACCTCTCCACTGACCAGGTGCTGAGAGGGAGAGGGAAGGCGAGCGGCTTCGAGCGTGGTTCCCTGCAGCGCCAACGGGTTGTAGGTTCTTGTCCTACTCTCTGCAGGTGTATGACGGCAGCAGAGCGCATTGGTGCGAGGGCGACGCCTGCCAGCCAGTCAACGAGTACGGCAGGTCCAAGCTCGAGGCGGAGCACGCCGTGCAGGTGTGTGCAGCTTGCAAACGGCAGCAAGGAACTCTGCCACAAGGAACACCAGCACTGGCAGGGTGCGGGGGCTTCACCGTCTCTCCAACAGAGGCGGGCAGAGGCACGAGCGCTGTGATGGCAACCTGTGGTGGTCAATGCCGCAGGTGTGGCGTGGCGGATCGTCCGTCATCCTTCGAAGCAGCATTATATACGGGCCGCAGTCCCCGGAACCCGTGCCCAGAGCCCTCTTCTTGCAGTTCGTCGTGAGTTTGTCGTGGTCATACGTCAGTGATGGTGCCATTGCCGCGATGTGAGCGGTCCCCAGGCCGGCTGTAATTGTTGGGGAGAGGCACTGGGCGTGCTGTGGTCTGCAGGACGGCGTGATGAGCCAAAAGGAGCCGACTACATTCTTCGAGGACGAGTGGCGGTGCCCCGTTTACGTGCAGGTGCGTGGCCTCTCTTAGCCTTGCTTTCATGGGACGAAGGTGGGCGGCAAACGTGAGCATGTGCATGTGCACGCTGTGCGGCTGATGGCACGCCCTTGACACGCCCGGTGACAAACAAACGTGGCTGAAAGCTGACACTCGCCTGCCCGTGCTGCTGCCTCCGTCAGGACATTGTGCGCGTGGTGCAGTCCCTCATCCGGCAGCACCAGCAGCAGAGGAGCGCCGGCCTAGCGAGGCCCCCCTGCCTGGTGCTCAACATGGGGGGACCCGAGCGCCTGAGCAGAGTGGACATGGCGCGCCTGGTGAGCACACGCAGGCTCCTCACCCATTCTGCAGGCCGCGTGTGCTACCGCTTCCGCCCTGTGGCACATCCAGCCGCTACATCTCCACCAAGGGGAGAGTTGCTTTGCTGCGTGGTTGATGGCGCCCACACACTGCGCAGGTAGCCGTTCACAGGGGCCTGTCGGAGGAGGAGCAGGCCACGTGCATCCTGCCGGTCAAGGCGGCGTCGGTTTCCCGTGGCGTGGCCAGCCCTGCTGACATCAGCATGGACAGCCAGCTACTGGAGCAGCACACGGGCGTGCGCACCACCCGCTTTGCTGACGCGCTGCCGCACTGCCTGCCTCCACTTTCTTGACCGCCCTCTTGCACGACTCTGTTCCAGCGTGATGTTGGGGTGTGGCTGCCCCAGGGGTCGCTGCTGGGCACGTGCGCCTCCCACCATGGTGCATCCTTGCAGACGCTCGCTTGCCTGGAACTACCTGATGTGTGTTTCTTGAGTATTCGTCCACCAGCAAACTGTGTCACGGCAGCGAGTGGCACTGCCGGTAGGCTGACCCAGGCGACCCTCAAATGCCCCTCACACAGCGCTCACCCAAACGACCCAAACAGCACCTGAAGCGGAAAGCCACCACGGTCACCACCACTACACACACAAAACACGCTTGTCACACGCTGAACACTGACTCGCAGCGCACAGCCTCGCAGCAGCTCATCTCTCTCCCTGTCCACTGAGATTTTTCACTTCCGTTGTGTGGTAACGTCTTGCTCTCTCGCGCACAGAACGCCCCTCCACCCAGCCAAAGGGTGACGCGCAGCACGTGCACGTGCGTCCCCACAGTCTGGGCAGCCAGTCGCTCGCAGCGCTATGACTAGCTCGTCTCTCCTCACTGGTCCTCAAAACAAGTCCATCACCATCATCAGCACCATCACCAAGACCTCACTCACTCGATGGATTGCGTGCCCAGCCGCAGCCACGCGCGCTCCTATTGAGCCTCTGCCACACACGCAGCATGACAGCGTGCGACCCGCTCCCCATCGCCACCACCACCACCACCATCCGCCACAACAACAAAGCGACACCAGAACGACAAACAAAACAACCTGCACAGGACGCTCCCTCTGCCGCACATGGCGACCTCGTTGCCAGATCATCTCCCTGCTCTCTCTCCCGCTGCTGCACCCCCTGGCTACAAACAGCCGCCGCACCTGGCCAGCACAGCTACAATCCCACACTGCTCTCAGCAGCAGCTGCAGCCGCCCGCGACACAGCGGGGTGCCCTTCCCTCAGATTCCGCCCAACCACGATCTCTCCAGGCTCCTGTAGTACTCATCACCAGCCCACCATGTGGAACATTCAAATGTACGACGAACAGACCCCTACACGCCATCATCACACTGCCACACAGCTCACCATCAAACCAAAGGGAGAGCGCGCCTCGCAGTGTCGCAGATGCCAATTCCCCCCCTTTGTGCACACACAGCCGCTGAACTCTTGCCAACAAGGCGCTACGTAGTAAAGTCCCCCTCCCACGCTCACCCGCCCAAGTCCTGATGAAGCAAGAACCTGACGCCAAAGCCACACAGCCTCCTCTGTATCGTCTCCTTTTTGTCTCGCCTGCCTCCCGCTCGCCGGCGCACGGCTACCCAATCACCACAAATCACCACAAAACACCAAAACACGCTTCTGGAGGCGGGGCGCGCGGGGGCCACACACCACTCTTTAGGGCTCTGAAAACCGCTCCCTGTGCAGCAGCAGGCAGGGCTGCGCACGCGTGCCTCGCCTGCCCCACTCACACACAGCTGCACGAAGTCATGGATACATGCGAGCAGGCCGCCTCCTGCGGCGCCACGGCGCAAAATGACGGAGAACAAATCCGGTTGCGCGCCCACACCCATGCGCGTGCGAGCGTGGTCCGCCCGCCCCGCCACCAAGGGGGCCCGCAAAGCGAATCAAGCAAGCACACACCCAAACGAAAGAAAACAGGTGATCAGCGGCAGATCAACAAGTGCGCCTTTCTCTCCCTGCCCCCCTTGTTGTGCACTGTGCGCCCCCTCTTGGGGCCCCCGCGAGTAGTACCCACTCTCCGCTGTGCCCGAGCGCGTGCACACATGCACGGCGCCCTCGACCCAAAGAACTGCTCTGGCACGCCCCTCACCGTCCTCAAGACGCATCATCAGAGTGAAAGCTGGCCCACTAAGCACGCCCAGGGTACCACGCAAGCTGGCCCGCGACCAGGGCAGGTGGAACGGAGTGGGTACCACTCACAACGGCTTTGGGCACAGACCAAGGAGGTGCGGGTGCGACAAGAATGCTGGAAAACACTCTCTGCGAGGGTGCGCACCTCACGTTTGTTGCGGCACGCATGCACACACACACACACACCACTACATGCCCCGGGGGCACCCAAACAGATGTAGAATCCACGTCGCACACAACAGGCGTCCGCACTCGTCTGCACATCAAAGCGCGCCGTTTGTTTTTTCTGAGTGGCGGAGACCAAAGAACCTCCTGTCTAACACTCGTCCCTGGTTGGCCCAGTGTTACTGCGCGCACGCTGTCGCCGCACACACCCGAACAGATGGGCGCGCCCACACGCAGGCTCACGTCCGCTCAGCGCACAATCCGCACAATGGGAAAACAAAAGCTCACGTGATGATGATCAGCCCAACCGCGGCACACCCTCCTGCGCAGGAGCTGCAACGCATGCGGTATCCAAACAGATGTAAATCGAGCCTCATCTCAGCGACAAGCGACAAACACGCGCCTGGCAGGAGCACATGATGCACGTGGCACACCAGAGCTCGTCCATTGTAAGCCTCTCTCTCGCACCACCCACCACATGCGCTGCACCTCTTCCGGTGGTGAGATGCTGGAAAACAACGCCCATCTGTCCGCAATGCCACACAGGTTCCACACTCTGAGCACCAAGGATCTGCAATGGCCTGGCCTGGCGGGTGGCCGCCCGCCGCCCACAGCTCACACGTCGCTCCCATCAGGCGTCAATGATGAAAACCGCGCGGGGAGAGCGCCAGACAACCGCCGCTGGACAGAGCATCTCTCATGAAGCTGTAACGAGTCATCACTGGGACGCCATCCCACGGCGCCATCCAAACGAAGCCAGACCGCACACACACGCAGTGCTGCTCCTTGCTACCTCCCACGCTTTGCACGAAGCCCCAAGCCGCAAGCCAGCCCACTCAAGCTCCCAGTCCCCTCGCAGTCCCCTGCTGAGAGTGCCGTGTGAGGCGCTCAGATGCGCTGCATGCCGGCCATAGGGTTGTGCATGTAGCCGGCGTGCGGGCCCTGGCCCTGCCCCTCCATGTCACCCTCGCCCCCGGGCCCCTCCTCGTCCACCTGCACGCGACGACGACGACGACGACGACCACGACGACCATAATCTCAAAGGCTTGATGAGACCACAAGCAAGTGCCCTGGTAGCACCACAAGCAAATGCCCTGGTAGCACGACAAATAAATGCCCTGGTAGCACCACAAGGCAAGTGCCCTGGTAGCACCACCACCGCTGACCCTGCGACGCTGTGGCACTGGCGTGCACATGCGAATAGTCTCTCCCTGGCACAAGCACAAGCGCGCCGTGAAAAGACAAACCAAGCGCAGTGTGTGCGATGCATGCCCATGCGCGCCGCGTGTCTCACCTTTGGCATGGCAATGTCGATGGCGATGGTGGAGCCCTTGAGCCGGTGCGCGCCGTGGCTCACCACGCGCTGGATGGCAGCCTCGGTCTCAAACGTCACAAAGCCAAAACCACGGTGCTCCTGCAGCAGCAGCAAGGAGAGGCATGGAGGCCACACGCATGAGCGACGGCCCAATAGGGTGCATGCACCGCGTGCCACGCACCACGCACCAAGCATCACGAGATGCTGTGACGCCAGATGGATGAGGCGGTGCCACGCTCATGTCCACAAATCATTTCCCGGCTGTGCAGTGGCGTGTCACACTCACCATTTTGTTGTCCTTGGCCTTGGGCAGGTAGACGTCCATGACGTAGCCGAACTTCATGAAGTATTCCTTGACGTCCGCCTCGGTCGTCTCCTTGTTGAGCTTGCCGATGAAGATACGGGGTCCCGCACGGTGAGGCCACCTGCACACGACAACGTTCGACGTCGGCAAGCCCGCACCTTCCAGCTATGCATGTGCACGAAAACGCAAGCACCTCCAAAGCAGGTCGCCAACATGCTGTTGACCCGTACGTCCCAGGTACCTGCCGCCGTGGGTGCAAAAGTCCACCCATTCCAATCCGCTCCGAATCCAAGCCCGCACACGCACACGCACCCGCCGCCGGATGCCGAGGACGCGGCCGCCGCCGCCGCCGCCGCCAGCGCCGGCTCAAACCTCTTGAGCGCCGCCGCCGCCGAGTCGAGCGACCTGCGGCTGGACTGCGCCGCCGCCGCCGCCATGAGCTGCTGCACCGCCGCCGCCGTGCCCATGGCCGTCACGTCCGACGGGCTCAGGCCGTTGCTGCCCATGCCGTTGCCGCCCAGGCCGCCGAGACCACGCGACGCCTTGCTCAGCGCTGCGAGGTCATGGATAGGGTTAGGGTTAGAGTTAGCCGCATCATGCCAGCACGTCACGATGAGGACAGGTTGGTGTCATCACGCCAGCACATCACGATGAGGACAGGTTTGTGCCGTGGTGTGCGCTTCAACAGATGGACACGTCTCATGGCAGCTACTGTTTCTTGCGCACTAACAACTGCAAACAACTGCATGCAGCTAGCACACCACACGTGGGACACGTGCAAGAGGCACCACATGCTCTGCGGCGTAAGGAGGCATGAGCTCCTCACCGTTGCTGATGAGGCTGGCGTTGATCTCATTGGACAGCGACTGCAGCGCTGCGCTGTTGGGCGCCAGAGGCGGCAGCTGGTGGTTGGCAGCCAGCGCCGCCGCCGCCTGCATCCCCAGCGCCGCCGACTGCGCGTCCCCGCTCGCCGCCGCATTGCGCGCCAGGGTCTGCAGCGCGGCCGTGGTGGCGGCGGCGGCGGCGGCGGCCGCGGCGGCGTTGTTGTGGTGCAGGCTGAGGCCGCCCATGTTGAGGCCTAGGGCTTGCTGGGCGCGCATGGCCTGCTGAGGCGACAGGGCCCCTGCAGCAGCACAAGCGCATGCCAAAAAGGAGCAAGAGAGCTGTGTGCACACGCAAGGCCATGCAAGCAGCGTTGGCAAGCGTCCACACCGTGCCACATCCCGCCCCGCACCCCGCACCGCACCTGACATGTCCCCTCCCTTGTTGACGCCGTTTCCGTGGTCAAACCCGTTGGCCCCCGCCGCGCCCCCAGCCCCGCCCGCGCCCCCGTTGGCGGCGGCCGCCTGCTGCGCAATCTCGCTCAGGGCGCTGCTCAGCTGCTCGACGCTCACGCCTGCAGCACACACAGGCCATCACACGATGCTCTTGTGAAGCTATTATGTTGTACTGTTTCTACTGAGGTGCACGCCTTCTGCCCGGGCGGCTGGTTGAAATTCCATTACGCAGCACAAGAGGTGTGGAAGTTCGGGCATGCACCTGGCGCCAACAGTTCAACAGTTGCAGCATATCAGGAGAGCAAGGGAACAAACTCACCGGCGGCACGCCCCACGATGCTGTTGAGCTCGCGGTCCTCAGACAGGCTGCGCAGCTGCGTGAAGGCGTTGTCAATGCCGGCGGCGGCGGCAGCAGCGGCGGCGGCGGCCGTGCTGTTGGGCCCCAAGTTGGACAGGGCGCTGTTGAGGCCCGCTTGGGTCAGGCCAGGGCCAATGATGTTGGCGCCTGCAACACCGTGGGCACGGCACACCACGCGTGCACCCATGTCAGCTTTTCCCCACACCTTGTCCTGGCCGTACGCCACGCGGTTCAAAGCCCTCCCTCAGGGTGGCTAAAGCTACGTCAAAAATGCGTTTCGTTCCTGCTTTGCGGAGGCCCAAAAGCACCCCCCGCCCACGCCTTAGAGATTACACTGGCACCACTGACCGTTGTCGAAGGAGCGCCTCTGGTTGGTCGCCAGGGGCAGCCTAGCCAGCATGCTCTTGAGCACAGAGGGCTCCTCCTTTGGCGTGGCGCGGTCAATGGCAATCTCGTGCCCGTTGAGCCAGTGCTTGACCGCCATCACCTGTGCACACAATCACCATCACCACACTTGACACGTGACGTTGGCAAGTACACCTGTGCCTGGCCCCTGCCGGAGTCTGCCTGCGCTGCTTGATCACTCAGCACTCAACGTGCTACCCGCCTGGAGCCAAACCGCAAACAAAGCGCTGCATGCTGCCCCGCCCGCCACCCGCGCACCTTCTCCACCGAGTCTGGTGAGACGTACGTGACGAAGCCAATGCCCCGGTAGCCCTGCTTGCTATGGTCGCGCGGCATGTAGGCATCGGCCAGCTTGCCAAACGCCTCAAAGTAGGCGCGGAACTGCGCCTCGGACACGCTGGGGGGCAGGCGCGCCACAAAGATGCGCGTGGTGCGCGGTGGCGTGGGCTCGCCCTGCGCAATGTCAATGTGCACACGGTGCGCTGGGCATGCTGCCTCGCCCACGCTGCCACGCTGCACCTGCTCGCCCCACGTTCCTGGTGTCCCGCACCACCA
Organism: Chlorella sp. KRBP; assembly: GCA_004335735.1. Classification (NCBI taxonomy): domain Eukaryota; kingdom Viridiplantae; phylum Chlorophyta; class Trebouxiophyceae; order Chlorellales; family Chlorellaceae; genus Chlorella; species Chlorella sp. KRBP. The sequence goes on from QAXK01000545.1 coordinate 25,338, forward strand.
GGCTTGGTGCACAACGCTGGCGGGTCCACCTTGTGACCACCTTGTGGAGGCTGCCCGGCACTGCTTAACAGCTGTGTGAAGAGCTCACCTTGGGCAGCGCCACCTTTGCTTCGCAGCGCCTGCCGTCGATGGTGTGCTCTGCCGCCAGCGCGTGCTGCGCCGCCGCCGGGTCCACAAACGTGACAAAGCCAAAGCCGCGTGACTTGCCTGTGCACAGCACAAGGTGAGCCACAAGGTGCTATCGATGCAGGAAGGTGGGGCGCGAGGGAGAAGCGAGATATACAGCGGCGCGGGGTGCGCACCGGTGTAGCGGTCCTTCATGATCTCAGCCATCTCCAGCTGGCCGAACTGACCAAAGTACGTCCGCAGCGTGTCCTCACTGCGAGCAGGCCCAGGTGGCGCATTCTGGTTGCCTTGTCAGAAAGCGGATCCGCTGCCAGGCAGAACGCGCTGGGAGCTTGCGAGCGGCGAGCAGCTGCAGCGGGACTGCCTCTGCCACGCACTGCCCGAGCGCCGCGCCGCACTTGCTGCTGGGCGGCGCCCTGAGCCTCGCAAATCGACCCGAATCACTGTGCTGCCCCACCTGGTCTCCCACGGCAAGCCGAGCACCGCTAGGCGCGTGCCGTGCAGCTCGTTGGGGTCCACGGTGCCGCTGTTGCCCACCGCTGCCAAGTCTACGTTGTCGAGTATGCTCCCGTCCATGGCTCAAGCGCGCACTCGCTGCGAAGTGGAGTGCTCCTGCTGCTCTCCGTGCTACTCCTGCTGCTGCTGCTGCTTCTGCTGCTGTTGCTCGCTGCGCACACGGCCTTGTGGCGCCTCGCTCACTCGCTTCCTGGTGTCGTCGCTGGTGCTGCTCTCTCTCTTGGTGCCTGCAAGCTCCGCGCTCCCGTCAGCAACACTGCATATGCCTCCCCTCCTGCCTCCTCTCCTGGCTGCCGCACGAATCCTGCGCACGGTCCCGGCGGAAGTGCTCAAGGCCTCGGCTCGAGTGCGCGCTGATCGCTCTCCGCTGCAGATGCTGCTTTATGGTAAAGCTCTGCGCTTTGCTCTCTCTGTTGCGACTTCTCTCCTTCTGTGCGCCCGCACTTCCGCAAGACCCGCTCAAGACTCTGCCCCTCCACAGAGCATGGCGCAGCCTCACACACTGCAGCAGCAAGCTTGGGTCGCATGAAGCGCATTCGTCACTCCACCACTAGCTGCTGGCACTGATCCAGGCGCCGCTGCACATCCTGGAGCTCAGCTCGCAGCGCGGTGATGGTGCCGTCCCTCTGGGCGATCACGTCCTGTGCAGCACAGCCCCGGTTTCAGGCACGATCAGGTGCAGGGCGCTGGCTGGCACCGGACGATGCTGCGGCTCCCACCCATTGGCGCCGCTCACCTGCACACGGGTGTGCACCAGCTCCAGCTGCTGGGCGTGGCTGGTCTTGAGCACCTGAGCCTGCAGGAGGTGGTGGCACACGCAAGGAAAGGGGCTGACGGCCAGCCGCAGTGGAGCGAGCACCTCCGCAAGTCCCCGCCAGCGCCACGTCACCTGCTGTTCCATGTCCGCATGTGCAGCCGCACGCGCGCGTGTCAGCTCCCGCGCATGTGCCTCCTGGGCCTGCTGCGCCTGTCGTTCCAACTCCACACACAGCATCTGCATACGGCACGCCCGCGCACACTGTGGAGTCAGATTGCAGCGCTGCAGCGCTGGCAACCCCTCCACCCAGCCAGCCCCGCACACTGCCTCCTCACCTGTGCGTCTGCCAGTGCCGCCGTGAGCCGCACCACCTCCTCTTGGGCCTGCGGGTGTGGAGCCAGCAGCGCACATTCACTGTCTGGATGGCCTGCCGAGGGCAGCACGGCAACACAGCGTACACCCGCAGCCCACAACAAGAGCCTCACCATGCCCAGGTGCTCTTCTGCTTCCCTGCTGGCCTCCACCGCCTCTGCCCGCAGCTGCCGCTGCACTTCAAACTCCTGCTGCCTGCACAAAGCAGGCACGCCACCATATCGCGCGCCATCCGTGATGATGCCAGGTCTCGAATTCGCTGCACGCCACTGAGGCGCGCTCGCCACACACCAGTCCTTGCGCTCACCAGTGCTTGACCTCTTCCTGCAGCGTGGCCACCTCTGCGGACGCCACGTGCCGCACCGCCTCCACCTCGCCCATGCACCACTGGTCCACTTCCTGCAGCGCGGCCGCGTGCGCCGCCTCCTGCGCCGCCTGGGACTGCGCCGCGGCCTTCTTGGCCTCCTCCAGCTGCGCAGCCACCTCCTCCAACTGCTGGTTCAGCTGCTGTTGAAGCGCCTCTGTCTGCGCCATCCAACAACACTGGCAGAGCCGCTCGTCGTGAAGCATCCATCGCTGAGTGCACTGCTGCATCAGGAGTCTGCGCCTTCTGCTGCAAGACTCACGTTGGAGTTGTGCTCGGCGTCCGCGTTCTGCAGCTTTTGCCGCGCCTGCTCCAGCTGCACGGTGAGCGTCTTCTTCTCTCTGCGCGGGCAGAGCCGGGCGGCAAAGTACATTTCCTTCCACTGGGCAGCACCAGCTGAGTACCATATCGGTGCACCCTACGTGCCAACGTGTCGTGGACGCACCGCTCGAACTGCTGCCTCATCTTGGACGAGCGCTCCACCGCCACCTTGAGCTGCTCCTGCGTGGAAGCCAGCTTCTCCTCCATCTGCTTCATGCTGCCCTCGTAGCGGTACCGCTGCTCCAGCAGCGCCACGCTCTCCATCTGCGTGCACGTCGTGAGCGGGACACGCCATCGCACCGAGGTGTGGGCACACCCACGCACGCATCTTCTTGCAGCAAATCGTCTGCCAATGCAATCAAGTGCCCTTCTGCTACGCTGCTATTGCTCCTCTGCTCCTCGCTGGAGCTCCGCCGTATCCTGTCCAAGGGCGACTCGCCCTCACCTCCTCGGCGGTCCTCTGGTTGCGCAGGACGCGCTGCTGCTCTTGCTTGAGCGCGCCCACGCGTTGCTTGAGCGCGTGGTACGTCGCGTTCGAGAAGGCGACGTGCGCTGATGAGGGTGAGGACGCACGATGGTGAGCCGCATCGAGCATCGCGCCTGGTACCGCAGCTGCGACGCCTCCGTGATTGCTGCCAGCAGTGACATAGCCGCTGATGCTGCTGTGGAAGGCTGGCTTCGCCGCTGTTGTGGGTCCCGCTGCTGGAGCCATCCTCCTGCCTTTGTGGCCACTTGCTTTGCCAGACAAGAAGCGTGCTGCAGGTGCTTCTGATGTGCTACTTGCTCTGTCCCAAAGCAAGTGTGCTTGCATGGCTGTTGGCCGCGCTTGCACACGCGCAAAAACCGCTCCACACGCTCAACCGACGCACCCGCCGCCGCCAAAGCACGAAAGCAAGCCCCGCTGTTTCCTCGTGCTCTCTGATGCTGGCGTCTGGGGCTGCAAATGCATGTCTACCGGCGGCAGAGGGGGTGGTGCGGGTGGTGGCGTTTGCTCCTGCGGCCGCGGCCGGGCGGGTGCTTCCCCAAGCGCGTCGCGCGCCGCTCGTATCGGAGGGAGCGCCAAGGGCACTACCCGGCTGGCCTTGCCACCATTCGCCTGCCGCTTCCCAAAGCTCCCTGACACCTGCGCTTGCACCCACGCCTGCTGCGCTAACGGGTCCTGCGGGCCTGCTGCCTGCTGTGCTGCTTCCAGCTTCTCGGGACAGGGGACGCTATCAAGCGTGGCCCGCCAGTGCGGCCGAGCAGGCGACAGTCCACTGCCCTGGCCATCCCCACCACCCACCCCCTGCGCAGCCGCCGCACCGCCACCATTCCCACCCTCCACCCCAACCTGCCCTGGCAACGCCCCGCCTGCCCCTCCTGCACCCACAGCAGCCTGCCCTTCCAGGCGACCCATCCCAATCCCCAAGGGACGAGGGAGGGGCCGAGGGAGCGGAGGCGGCTGCCCTGGCGGTGGCGTGGGCACCACGTACGTAGGCGGGCCTGCGTACGGCCCCCCCTGCAGCTCGACCAGCTGCCAGTTGTCAGCCTGCTGCCGCTTGAGCTCCCCGTACCACCCCTCCCACAGCAGCAGCTGCTGGTGCTGAGCCTGCATGGCCCGGGCCTGCTGCCGCCCCGCCTCGTGCTGCTCGTGCTGCTGGCCCACCAGCAGGTGCAGCGCCTGCCGCGCCGCCTGCAGCGTCTGCAGCGCGGGCGACGGCGCCGGCACGTGCACCCACCCGGCTGCAGCGCTTACGCCGCCGAATGCCGACGTGGCGCCGTCGGCACCGTCAGGCGTGTCGGGTCCCTTGCTGGCCGCGCTGCTGCCAGGTGCGTCCGCTGCTGGGGCTGCTGGAAGCATCAGGGGCGTCCGCAGCTGGTCGATCAGGCGGGAGAGACGCTGCACCACGTCCTGCCCAGGGTGCTGGTCCGTTCCAGGCGTGTGAGGCGTGGACAGCAGGGCGTCTAGCTGACGCAGCAGCAGTTCCTCCTGGCGCCTCTCACTCTGCTGCTGCTGCTGCTGCTGCTGCTGCTGCTGCTGCTGCTGCTGCTGCTGCTGCTGCTGCTGCTCCGCAGCCGCCTGCTGTGCCCCAACCAGCACGCTGCCACCACGAGCCGGGATGAGGGCCCCACCGCCAGGCACACCAATTCGGCCAGCTCGCCTGCTCTCCTCCTCGACCACCTCATCATCATCCTCATCACCATCCACGCCCCTCACAGGCGTACTGCTCACCCCCTCCATCGCCGACAATGACCCTGCCACGCTGCCCACCGCCGAACCCACCCCGCTTATCCCGCCCTGATCCGTCACAGCGCCACCAAAAGTAGCGTCATCCTCTCCCCGCTCATCGCTCTCCTCATCTTCCTCCTCCTCCGTGGCTGCTGCCAGGCCCTGTTGGCTCTCCGCCTGCTCCTCGACAGCCACAGCCGCCACCGCGCTGACCAGCGCCTCGGCACCGTCCTCCCCTGTACCGCCCAGAGCCCTGTCAAGGTCGACGGCCAGCGGCACGTGCCGCGCCAGCTTCTGCGCCACCAGCAGGTAGCTGCTGGCCAGCACCGCGAGTGTAGTGGTGAGCTGAGGCACCGACAGGCGCACGTGGCGCACGCGCAGCAGCTGCGGCCAGGGCTGCAGGAGCATGGCCTTGAGCACCTGCAAGGGGCCGGCGTCGCCGCTGAAGAGCGCTGACGCCGCCACCACCTGCTGCTGCTGGAGTGCAGTGCTGCCGGCGGCAACCCCAGCAGCGGGCAGTGTGCCTGGAGCGGCGGCAGCAGCCGCCGCGGTGCGCTGCAGGTGGGTCCATAGCTCGTTAAACAGTCCCACGGAGAGGACGGTGCCGACGGGCCGCAGGGCGAGCAGCGCCTTGCTGCCCCCCTTGTTGCCCGCCCCTTTTCCACGCCCTGGCGGTGCACGAGCAGAGGGTGATGGCTGCTGCTGCACGCCCCCAGGCGGTGTGCTGGGGCGGGCAGGACCGGTGCCCGTGGCAGCGTCACCTTGGGCGGCGGCGCCAGGAGCGGCAGCGGGGGCTGCCAGCTGGCAGAGGTAGAAGTTGCCCAGTACGCGTGCGGGCAGCGGGCCCACCTGCTGCTGCTGTGGCTGGGCGGCTTTGCTCCAGTTCTGCAGGGATATGGCGGACTCGGCGAGGCTGGCGGGGGCCTGCTGCTGCTGCTGCTGCTCGGGTGGTTGTGTGCCCTGGCGCCAGCAGATGATGAACGTCCACAGCTGGTTGCTCTTGCTGGTGTTGGCCTGCGTGGGCACGAGCGTGGTGGCTTTGTTTGTCACCTCCGTCATGGCTCACTTCCCTCAGGGCACGGCTGTGCTGTGCCTCTGGGCATGCAGCACGAGAACTACTGTACTCTATCTGAATGCCGCACCGATTCAGCAAGTGCCATGAGGTTGTTGTCCGTGCTGCGGCCGCCTCGCGACCAGGGGAAGATATGGTCCTGTACATTGCACCACGCAACCGCTCGCATCAGGCTTAGGCCGATAGCACTGTGCCTGGCGGGCAGCGATGCACTGAAGACCCGCCGACTGGAGCAACCGGGGGGAGCAGCGCCCTGCCATTCGTGAGCACGGTGCGCACCGTGCTGAAGCTGCAGATGGAGCCAGTGGATGCCTCAAGCGCCACCACGTTGCCCAGCTGGTCTATCCGGAACGTATCCAGCAGCTCCTGCGGCAGGGTGTGGAACATGGATAGCAGCGACAACCGACGCTCCTGGCCATGAGCCAGTGCTGCAGGACGCACAGCCCAAGCACCCCCACATCTTGATGGTTGCCCACCACCACTTTCTTGTTCCCCATGGCCTCCCCCACACATACGCGCTGCTCCATGTCCCATAACGCGCAGCTGCCCTTGCTGCTCCCCTCTGCTCCCGCACCGTGGGTATGTCGCCATAGAGGTGCTTGAGCCGGTCGCCGTACCACGCCTGCAGCTTGGCCCAGGCGGCGGCACGGGGCTCGGGGTCAGACACACCGCTGCGGGCGGCCTGGCTCTCGTGCGCCTTGCGCCCTGCGTGTGGTTTGCGTGCGGTATATGCTTGCCACCAACCCTAGCCCTAACCCTAACCTGTCACGCGCCACCACGCCCACCACGCCCTGGCAGGCCAGACATGGCTGTACCAGATGTAAAGCTCAACATGCACACACCATCAGGTGGGCACCAGCTGGCTAACACCTAATAACCGTGCAAAGCGAGGATGGCAGCAAGGTGCAGCCAAACGGCTGCGCACCTTGCGGCTGGGTGGGGTGCAGCCACTCGAGCCGCCTTCTGAGCCAGTCCACCTGGCCCAAGGACAAGGCTGTGGGGTCCAGCCATGGCGGTGATGCTGGGCCCCCGCTGCTGGGCTGGGCCGCTCTGCAAAAAACAAAGCACGCCCGAGGCACAACACACTGCCAGCTTGCAAGGGTCACGCCCAGCAGGTGAGTACCTGCTTTTGGTGCGAGATTGGTTGGCTGTACTTGGAGCCTGAGGCGCGCACCGTGTGACTTGTTTGAGCAGCTGCGGCAGCTGCAGCTGGAAGATGCACGGCGCCACGGGCTGGGGTGGGTCCGGCCCTGGCGGGGGTGCTGCTGCCTTCTTCTTCTTGCTGCCTCCTGGGCGCGGAGGCAGCTCTTCCTGCACGAGTCTAGGGTCCTCGGTGCACGTCACGCGCTCCCACACGTTGAACTGCCTGCGTTGCATGCGTAGATTCAAAGGGATGAGAGATAATGCAGAGTGGGTGCGCACTCCAAGCGGATGGGTGCACGCAGGCACGCACCTTTCGGCCCCGGCAGCGAGCGTCTCCGGCACAGCCAGCTCATCCGGGAAGGCGTGCGGGGCAAACGACGGCCAGAGAGGGGCCTGTGGCTGTGGCTGGCCATGCGCTGCACCGCCTCCGGTCGAACGCGGGGTGCTACCGCCGCCGGGCGTGGAAGGCGGCGCTGGGCTGGCATCTCCGCCTGCCTGCCTGCCGCCCTTCTTCTTGGCCATGAGTTCTCCTTAGAGCAGCGCTCCAGGCCACATCGCGCTTCGGCAGTAGCGTTCGGATGCTTGCAGCGTGCTTGCAGGCTCGAAATGCCGTCCAACGCTACGTCAAGCTTGCAGACGTGCGCGTTCCATAGTGCCGCGTCGCGTCGTGCAGCGGTCGTCGTGTCTTCGCGCGGAACCCTGCACCAGACGAAGTGTGCTGGCCTCTGATGCATGAATGCACGCTGCACTGCACTGCAATGCATGCATCGTCGTGCCTGCTTGCTGCTGCAGTGCAGGTTGGGTGCACGCGTGCCGGACGCCCCCGCCGCCGCATGCAGGACGCACAGTGCTCCGCACGCTCCACACACACAAGCGTAGCAATGCAGCCCGCACTGCTACTCCTGCTCCTGCTCCTGCTGGCAATCGCTACTGCTGCGATCGTCTGGGCGTGCACCCGCACACGTCGCAGAGAGCGCGACGAGGAGGCGCAGCGCGAGCCTCTGCTGGCCGGCGCGCACGCGCACACGCACGACAGAAAAGCACTCGCGGCGCTGCCTTTGGGACCGGCACCACTGATCCCTTCGCCCTTTGGAGGAGCCGCAACGCAGGAGCCAGCAGAGCGCAGCCTGCACACACCACAGCGCCCAGCAGCGTGGCTGCCCAGCTGGCCATGGGCACGGCGTGGCGTGCGGCCGGCGGCCGTGGGCCCCGCCGCTGTCATCACCCGCACCGCGCCAACGGCTCCAACCCCACCACCAACACTCCCATCCACCACCTCAGAAGCACCAGGGCCGCAGCTGGGCCTAGCGGCACCGCTACCAGAAGCAGAGATCCAGGAGCGCGGCCGCAGCGCAGCGCCCTCTCTCGCGCGGTCCCGCCGCTCGCTCCGCGGCAGCAGCGCGGACGGGGGCAGCCCACCGGCGGCGCGCTGCCGCTCGCGCAGCAGCACGCGCATCCACCACTTTGGGCGCAGGGTGCCGCTGGATCAGGAGGAGGAGCGGGACATGTTGGCCAGGTGGCGGCCGCAAACGCCAGAGGTGCTGGCGGTGCCGGCCACCGCCCACAACTTGGCGGGCTACGTGCTGGGACTGGCGCCCCTCCCACCCGGTGCTAGTGGCGTGCGTCCGGCTGCGGGTGCTGCCAGTGGTGGCGTGGGGCGTGCGGGTGGTGGAGCGGGGGGAGCCGGGGAGAGGGGAGGGGTGGAAGCAGGCGAGGGGGAGGGGGAGGTTGCGGCGTTGGCTCCTGCGGGCGTTGACACGACCGTGGAGGCGGGGGAGGCGCCTGGCGACCTGGGCTGGTGCATGACGGACCAGCAGGTGTGTGGTTTGGGGCGATGCTTACTCATGCATGCGTGCGTGTGCGTGCGTGTGCGCGTGGCGCCCGTATCCTAGCATCCTGTATCAGAGGACCTCAGCAGGGCGTCCCAGTGTGTTGGCTGGCCCATGGCACGCCTCAGTACCGTACATTGTGGCATGCACGTCTGCCAACAGGTGGCGTATCGCCAGGAGCGCCTGACCCGCCGCGCGAGCAGCGCCTCCCCCACCACACCCTCTGGCCGCGTCCTGGCTCCACACCTGGTCAACTGGAGCCGCACGCACGCCTCCGTCACTTCCGCTGCTGGTAGCCGCCGGCCTGAGGGCACCACCGCTGCTGCGGAGCCGGCGCAGTCAGCCACGCCCGAGGCGGCGGTGATGCTCGCGGTGTCAGTGGAGCCAGAGGAGGGTGGGGCGAGTGCGAGCTTGAGGGCGGCGCTGGTGGCGAGCGAGGCTGCACTTGCCGGGGGCGAGGAGCGGCAAGGGTCGGAGGAGGTGCACGAGGGCGCCAGTGAGGCGTTGACGCCAGGCTCGGCGCGGCGCAACTGGAGTGCGGCGGACGTGCACTCGCTCACCCTGCTCGCAGCACAGCAGCAGCAGCAGATGGCGGCTCAGGCGCTGGGCTCGCCTCTGCAGGGTTTGGACCGGGCGCCGATGATCACGCTGCGGTGGCCAGGCGCGGAGGAGCCGTCGCAGGCGCCGCTCAGCATGTCGATCGCAACGGCGGCTACTCCGACACGCGCCACGGCCCGCGCGCTGGAGCTCCTCGCTCCCCTTTCCCCTCTGGCACCCGCCGTGAGCGCGTCCCCTGCCGGCGCGACCTCCGCAGGTGGCGACGTCGAGGCCGTGGCATCTGCGCCTGCAGCGAGCCTCTCCCCACGCGCCCACGCGGCAATCAGCAGCTTCCCGACGACGGTGGCGGAGAGGGCGACGTCACCGCCGCCGGCTGACAAGCCGCGGACCGACGCACCGCAGCAGCAGCAGGAGCAACCACCAGCCGTCCACGCACTCAGCGGTGCGGAAGAGCTCAAGGCGCAGGATGCGCAGGATCTTGCGGCTGCCCACCAGCCCCAAGATGCACCCGCACCGCTGGATTCGCCGGATTCGCCGGTCGAGGCGTGTCAGGCGCTCACGCAGGAGCTCCTCCAGTCGGCCGACGCCCCAGCAGCAACTTCCCGCCCCACACCAAGTGCAGCAGGCGCCGCCAGCGCTGAGGCCGCGCCCGCTCCCCAGCCTCTAGACCACCCGCCACAGCCAGCGGCTGGGCAGCAGCTGCCGACGTCTCCGCCGCCGCCACGCCGCACCAACAGCGCTGCCCGAGTCTCCACCCCTGCGCAGCCAGTGCAGCAGCTGGCACGCGATGGTGGTGATCATGAGCCCGCCTCCCCACAGACCATGCGACGGAGCGCCACGGGAGGGAGCATGTCAAGCATCAGCGGCATGACCACCACCACCACCACTGCCTCCAGCGCTGCGCGCATTGCGCCCTCGCCTGCACAAGCTCCCTCACCTCCCACCGCTGCTGGACCATCAGCATCAGCTTCAGGCGCTGGTGGCAGGCCCTACCCAGCCGCCCCCGCCATGCCGCTGCCCCCACCCTCGCCCGTGGTGTCGTCATCGTCCGCGTCCGCCAAGCGCCGCAGCCTGACGACGCAATCATCGTCGCCGGTGGAGGGCACCAAGGAGCTGAGTGTGCTCAGCATGGTGCTGGCCATGCCTCCCGCCCTGGCAGCAAAACCACCTGATCTTGGTGCAGCGGCTGCCGCAGCCGCACCCGTGCTGGGACCAGCGCCGGAGGCCCTGGGCCATTCCTTCAGCGGCGGGGAGCTGGAGGCGGCCCGGCGCGGCGCCGGCGCGGCGGATGCCAGGGCCAGTGCGGTGGCTGGGGGCGGGTCCGCAACGCCGATGCGGTTTGGGGTGCAGCGGCGCGCGGCGGCGGTGCCAGTGGTGAGCATTGCGGGGTTCCAGGTGGCGGGCGCGGCGCACGCCGAGGGGGACGAGGAGGGGGAGGAGGACGAGGAGCGGCTGGCTCGGAGGAGCTCCTGGGGGATAGAGGCGTCCAGCGTCTGACTGCCCCGTGCGGTTGCTGTTGCTGGACTAGGGTTGCGATGTGCACCCTCCACGCGTGCGTTTGCGCATTGTCCGTGTGGTAGTCAGGCTTGTAAAGTCAAAGACGTTGCGCACTGCCGTAGTGTGCGCCTCTCAGAGAGGCTGATGAGCGCACGTCGGGCGCTCACCCGGATCGTGGCGCCCGCCCTGGCCGCAGCACCATCAACACTTGGCACGATGGCTCCCCAGGTGCGGTCAGCAACAGCGGACATTGAGCGCATGAAGAGGAAGTGCAGCACGCAAGCGCTCCATCGCCAAGTTCGGCATCTCCAACCTTTCCTCTCTCGCAGGCGCACCATCGGGCCAAGAACTCGCCAGTGACGGGGTCCCTGACGCAGGCTTTCGCATCGCTGGGCAATGGCAGCGGCTCTTCGTCAGGTGCGACCAGGGCAAGTCGAAGTGGAACTTCGCTCACCAAGCAGCAGCAAGACACGCCTTGCTGAGGTTTGCTGCAGGTCGTGGGGGAGCAGGAGGCAGTGGAGGCAGTGGTGGCAGCCGCCCAGGAGGGAGCGGAGGGCGATCGTGGTGGTGGAGCGGCCTCGCGGCGCTGGGCGGCCAGCTGATGCTCGCCACGGGCGCGCAAGCAGCCAAGAAGGAGCCCGTAAAGGAGGTGCGCTGTACTGTTGATCAGTGTGTGGCCATGGCTCTTGGCACCCGGGCTCCCAGCGTCTGTTAGTGCGTCCGTGTGCGCAGGAGCTCTCGGTGGACAAGGTGGTCGAAGCGGCCTGGCAAGTTGCAGGACCGGTGAGCATTTGGTGACCTGTTGGTGACTAGTGACGCACCCAGGGCTGCACGGCCAAGCAGCCAGCGCAGCGGACTCGTTGTGCGAGTGCGAGTGAGACAGCGCACCCACCGGCACTGCGCTGTGTGCTCGCAGGTGCTGACCAACCTGGGCTTTAGCGGCTGCGTCGGCGTGGCCACCGGCATGGTAATTCTTCCATGCATGGAAAGCAGAGCGGTTGCAACACTGTGTGCGGGCACCTCGGAACACCGCGCCACGCCCGCCCGCTCGCAGGCCCTCAAAAAGGTGGGGCAGCTGGTAGCCTTCACGCTGGGCCTGCTCTTCGTCCTCATCCAGGGGCTGGCGTACGCGGGCGTCATCACGGTGCGCGAGCGTGGATGCACACTGCTAGGTCAGGAGGACCTAGGCGCTCACCGCCCCTGGTCAACACACTGCTAAGCAGGGTGTGCTGCGCTGCGTTGTGTGTGTGCACTTGCAGGTGCAGTGGTCCAACGTGCACAAGCAGGTCGAGGGCGTGCTGGACATTAACAGGGACGGGTGAGTTGATTGAGGATGTGCTCGCGTGCTTGCCCCCCGCCGCGCCCCAGCCCACCGCTTTTGCACTGATGTGGCGAGCACCTGCTCCCCTCCTGCCTTGGCCTGGCGGCCTTCCTGGCCAGGACCCAGCTTGTGCGTTTCGCCACGTCCCCACGCCCACGTCCCCCCACACGTCCCCCACGCCCCCCCGTGCAGGAAGGTGGACGAGAAGGACTTCAAGGTCCTCACCAGCCAAGGACTGGGAGTGCTTGCCCAAGGCGTGCCCTCCATTGGCGGCTTCTTGGCGGGCTTCGTGCTGGGCGTGCGGCTCTGAGTGGTGTGGCAGGGGTGGGGGGAGGGTGGACTGCTGCTGCTGCTTCCCGTTTCAGGGTTGTAAGCCCTGGCCGTTCGAGCTCGGCGTGCAGGACCGAGTCGGTCCTTTGGCCGCGAACAGGCGTGACAGCACACCATGTCCGCCACGGTTGTGCCAGAGCTTCTGGCCAAGCGCAGCCGCCGCGACGCGCAGTGGCAGGCAGAGAAGGCGGCTGGCCTCCTCGAGTCGCGCAAGAAGGCCCGCGCGACGCGCAAGGACATTTTCAGGCGCGCCGAGAGCTACGTCAAGGAGTACGTGGCGCAGGTGCGTGTGGGGGGACCTCTTTGCGATCGTCGAGCACCAGGGCTCCTCGGGGCGGCCTGGGCACGCGAAGCCTTCATCACGATGCTAATACGCGTGTACTGCGCGCAGGAGAAGGACCTGGTGCGGCTCAAGCGCGAGGCCAAGTCGCAGGCCGGCTTCCACGTCCCCGCTGAGGCCAAGGTCGTCTTCGTGATTCGCATTCGCGGTCTCAACCACGTCCACCCCAAGGTGCGCTGGGCAGCGGCAAAGAACCCTGGCAAACTTGGGGGGAGGCGCTGCGGACCAACCCCGACGCGTGCCGTGCGCTGCTGCCTGGGTCGCTCCTGCAGACCAAGAAGATCCTGCGCCTGCTCCGCCTGCGGCAGATCAACAATGGCATCTTCCTGCGGGTGAGCACAGCGTGCAGCGGAGGGCGAGGAGCAGCGTGCAGCAGCACGTGGAAATGAGGAGGCACAACGTGTGGGGTCGCGCTGGGGTGGTCGCAGGTGAACAAGGCAACAATGGGGCTCTTGAAGCGCGTGGAGCCATACATCGCCTACGGGTACCCCAACCTCAAGTCAGTGCGCGAGCTCCTGTACAAGCGCGGCTTCGCCAAGGTGCGCAGGCTGCGCGGTCGGGTCGGGGGAGCAGCGTGCCGCAGGATGTGCAACTCACAGTTGGATGCAGCAATGGTGTGCTGTGCAGGTCAACAACAACCGCATCCCTCTGACGGACAACAAGCTGATTGAGGAGGTGCGTGCGGCCAGCATGGGGACAGGTTGGCAGCGGAGCTCCGCGCAGGGCAGGTGGCGGCAGGTGGTGGCACGGCGTGGCAGCAAGCGAGGCAGCGCAGCCAGCAGCAGCAGCCGCCAGATGCTGCAGTGGGCTGCTGCAGGGCGGATAGTGTGTCGGGTGGTGGTGGACACCAGCAGGTGGCGGCACGGCGTGGCAGCAAGTGCGGCAGCGCAGCCAGCAGCAGCAGCAGCCAGATGCCGCAGTGGGATGCTGCAGGGCGCCGATTGTGGCGGGTGGTGGTGGGCGGCAGCAGCGCGCCAATGGCCTTGTCAGTGCTCGTGGGGCCCCTGCTCATGGGCTCGCTTGCACACTTGTGCGGCACCTGTGTGAGCGCAGCACCTGGGCAAGTACAACATCATCTGCATTGAGGACATCGTCCACGAGCTGCTCAACTGCGGGCCCCACTTCCGTGAGGTGTCCAACTTCCTCTACCCCTTCCAGCTCAGCTCAGCATGTGAGTGGTTAAGCAGGGGTCTTAGGTGGCGCGATGGAAGGGGTAAGGTGGCTGGCCCGTCAGTATCTTGGCCCCTGGAGGGCTGAGGGCATATGTGTCTGTGGGAGGAGCAGAAGCAGGACCAGCGGCGACAACATGCAGCAGGTGACGGCGGCAGCAGCATGCAGCCGCAGGTGGCGGCGGCGGCAGCAGCAGGTGGCGGCGGCGGCAGCAGCAGGTGGCAGCGGCGGCAGCAGCAGGTGGCGGCAAGCAGCAGCAGGTGGCAGTGGCGGCGGCAGCAGCAGGTGGCAGTGGCGGCAGCAGCATGCAGCAGCAGGTGGCTGCGGCAGCAGGTGGCAGTGGCTGCGGCAGCAGGTGGCGGCGGCAGCATGCAGCAGCAGATGCGCCGGCAGCATCAGCAGGTGGCAGCAGCAGCAGCAGATACAGAGGCGCTGTCAGCACCACGTCGGAGAGCACCTCGTGCCACAAGCAGCATCAGCATCGGCCCACGTGCAGGCATGCATGCATGACACCCGCTTGCTTCCAGCTGCAGGGGGGTCCGCATATGCCTGACGTCGTCCTTGTGCTTGCGCGTCGGCTCGCAGTGGGCGGCCTCTCCAAGAAGCGTGTGCACTACGTGGAGGGCGGGCAAGCAGGCAACCGCGAGGACAAGATCAACAACCTCATCCGCTCCATGAACTAGGCGCCTACACCACCACCACCACAAGGGGGAGCGTGCAGCGCGGCGGGCGCCTGGCGGCTGGGTGGGAGGCGGCAGCGGCGTGACGGCAGCACCCGCATAGTGTTAAGTGTTTGCATGCGGGTGCGCGCCACAGGTCTGCGGATGCCGCCTTTCAGCTTGCGCCTCTTTGGAGCCGAGCGCCAAGTGCAAGCCATGGTTGTACGTTTGCATTGCATCGCATTGCCGCCTTGAGTTCAAGCATCAGCAGCAGTAGCATCAGCAGCAGCAATACATATATCACAGGTTCCGTCACCATGAGCAGGGACGGGTCCGGCCAAGGGAGCAGTGCAGAGTGCAGCGGCAGTCACGAGGTCCGTCCTAGCAGCTGCTATGTCCGTCGTCAGCCCTTGAAGCCGATGCCGCCTCCCTTCATCTTCTTCATTGGCTTGAGGTACTCGTGGGCCAGGTTGTGGCTCAGCACCATCTGCTGCTCCTGCTCCAGCCGGCACCCCTCGCGGATCAAGTCCTGTACGCAGGGCAGCAAGCACAGCATGGCCACAGCATGACCACAGCTGGGGCCACATCCTACACCAGGAGTCCAAACCCAAGTGCTGCTCATATAGACCTCACATACCTGTAGCGTGAGCTGCACCGCCGCGAACGTGGGCAGGCGGCTCTTGCGCGCCAATCGGTCTGAGAGCACCGCCATGTTGGCGTCCTCGGCAGTGATGCGCCCACCTGCCACACACCGCCCAAGCGACGAGCGTGGCGCCACATGTTTTAGCAGGCCTCGCGAGGGGTCCTGCCTTGCCTTGCCTTGCCTTGCCTTGCCTTGCTTTGCTGCATGCATGAGGCCCCAGCCCCAGTCCTCACCCAGCACGTCCTTTTCAATCCAGTCCCGGATCTGCGCGTCGTACGTCGCCGCCCTCAAAGCTCCAAAGAAATCCAACGGCTGCTTGGGGAACCGCCTGACCAGGGCCACCATGTCGTCGATCGACAGGCCGTCGTCCTGCGCCAACATCAGCACCCAGGCACGTCAGCGCACACATGCGACGCCATGCGACCAAAAGCAAACGGCAGGCAGACTGCCACTTGCACTGCGCATGGTGCCTACATAGGCAGCAAGGCGCACAGCCGAACGATGGCGCTTACCACGTAGATTGTGTAGAGAATTTGGACGAGATCGTCGGTGGTCGGCTTCCAGTAAAACTTGTTCATGCGGCCGTCGCTGCGCATTGGTAGGCATTGGTGGCCAGCAGATGAGCAGGTGTACATGCACTCGCCGGTGGACAGGAGCAGAGACAGAGTGCATGGCACTCTTGCATACCAGCCGCGAGGGTGAGCCGCGGGGGCCTGGGGCGGAAGCTAGGGGTCGCCAACCGGGGGCGGCGTTTCGCGCTTAGCCCTAGCCCCTAAGCCCTAGACCCTAAGCCCTAGACCCTAAGCGCACGCAAACCTAGCCCTAAACCCTAAACAACATGCCCATGATGCATGCGACTTGTGGTATTGGCATCGATATTGGTAATCTGCTTGCCAGCCATGGCTGTACCAGATGTAAAGCTCAGCACACAGCACTGCTCACCGGATGAGCGGGGCAAACATGCGTGTGAAGTCGTTGCCTGCAGCAGCACGATGCACACACCACGCGCGCCAGCACGCTTAGCTATGGGTGCACCTGGTACACTGAGCACCGGGCCCAGGCAAGCGTCACAATTGCACGCGTGGTTGCGGCACGGGCTAACCCTGGATTAAGCCTGGACTAACGCAGGACTGACCTGTGACGATGATGGGCGAGCGGCGGACCTGGTCGTTCTCCTGCCAGTCCTCGCCCACCGAGACCTTGTTGGGGTTGTCGCAGATGTTCATGAGCGTGCCAATCACGATCTGGTTGTTGACCGTCACCTGCAGATGTCGCCGTGTAGGATTGCGAGCAGGCAGGCGTGAGGACGCGTGTGCGCGTTGAATGACAAACGAGGAGGCAGGTGTGAGGACACGTGTGCGCGTTGAATGACAAACGAGGAAGCAGGCGTGAGGACACGTGTGCGCGCTGTCCGCCCCTCTCTCCCGACAGCACGGTAACCACCTGGGTGTTCTCAAAGTGCCCCAGCCCTGCGTCAATGTCGTTGATGATGAGGCAGCAGAACTTGCCCCGGACTTTGGACGTCTCTCCCGCCTGCGTGTGGCACGCGTGGCATCGCGCACGTGTGAATGATGTGCATGTGCGCCGCCCACCACACCAAAGCCGCGGCATGCCTAAACCTCGCCCAGGCCATGCTCTGCGCCACACGCTGTCCTGGCTGGCCGCTCCCTGCCTGCCAAGCTGCAGGCTTGCTCCTGCTCCTGGCTCCAGCTCCCCTGACCAACAGCTTTTGACACTGCAGCCACGCCCACACTCCTGGCACCCCCGACCACCAGCCCTTGGTGCTGCAGCCACGCACGCTCACCTTCTTGTAGCGCTCGCGGATGAGCCGCCCTGGTGTGCCCGCCCACTCGTGCTCCAGCTCACCCGCGCTCATCACCACCGCCTCGGCCCTGCGGTGGATTGGCACACGGCACCAGCAGCACAGCGGCTCACGTCCCAACACAGCAACCACAGCAACGCAGCCTGCGGGTAGTTGCGTCAGTCTTTTGTCGCACAGGAATGGCGAAAGCAAGCCCGCCAGCCCTTGCTCATCTGCAAAGCTCCCACCGACACACGCATGCACACACGAATAGCTCCCTAACCGTAGCCCTAGCCC
>QAXK01000547.1:0-34152 GCA_004335735.1 Chlorella sp. KRBP
CGCAGTTTGTGTTTGTGCATGCCGATGTCTCATGTCTTTGACATTGACCTGCCTGCTACGCCAAGCAGCCATGCCCGGCTGACGGCAACATGAAACGAAACGAAACGAAACACGCCGTCAGTGAGATAGACGCCAGAGTCTGCGGCACAGAAAGCCACACTGCCACATAGCAGCCATGGTCTGCGGCAACGGCAGGGGACCTGTGTGACGTCAACATGGCTCAAGCAACGCACACGCCATTGAGGCTGTCTAGCTCCTGGCCTGCCAGGAAGAGCCTTTTGCGGGTGCGGTGTGTGTGTAGGCTGCAAGCGGGGCTTCAGGCCGCATCAACGAACGAGGCAAGATCAGGCACGAGCCCAGACACTGCCATACCACTGCCATACACCAACGCCCGTCCACACACCGCAGCGGTGTGAAGCGCATACGACCGTCGCACCCAAGGAGGCTCCTCATCCACCCACAAAGCACGTGCTGTCCTCTGCCACCACCACCCCAGGCGCACCAAAGATGAGGCAGCGCTTCAGCCCGTGCCGCCGCTGCGCCGCCCTCGTCGCCACCGACACGGCGTTCAGTAGGCCAAAGCCCATGGGCCGTGTGGGCAGCACGTGGTGGCCTGGCGGGCGCACCAAGGCCACACCCACCGCCGGGCACCGTGGCCGTCTCCGTTGCTGTCCTTGCTGTTGCTTCACGAGCTCTTCTAAGAGGTCGAGCACGCTGCCCACACTGCGCACGGACGCCGCCATCGACCCAGGGGCGATGTATGTAGAGTCGTCAATCCAGGTAGGCTCCTGCGGCCATGTCCACTTGGCGCCAAGGTGCGTTTGGCGCCAAGTGTGCGCAGAAGCTCCCGGTAGCGAATGGGGACAGTCAGAACGCATGGGCGCGTGGCTCTTGCGTGTGCATGAAGAGCAGCACGCACTTGCAGCCCCTCGCAGATCTCCCAGAGCCGCTCCACATAGCGTGCCGGGTGCACCAAGGCAAGCTCTTCAGCCGTGGCGTCCCGGTCGCTGTGCAGCTGTCGCAGGCGCCGCTGCAGCTCAAGCGGCGCGGAGTCCAGCGCGGACTGGACGGCTGAGACGCGCTGGGGGCACTCTGGGTGTCCGGGCATGACGTGGCCGGGCGCGTCGTGCATGGTGTAGAGCACCTGGGGGGCGGAGTGGCAGCTGCAGCAGCGCAGGCGCCGTCGTGACGTTGCTGGTGGAGCACGACTGCCGCGTGCTGGCCTGCAGCTGGTGTGTTGCTTGTGGCGGCGCATCGGGTTGCCGGCGCGTGGGCTGCGCCAGAGCTGCTCTGGGCGAGGATGCTGCGGTTGTACGCCTGTGTGTGCTGAGCTGCCCTTCTGTTTGCGAGTTGTCGTGTGGCGCTGGTCCGCAAACCGTTTGGAGGTGCTAAGGCATGGGCGACGACGATGAATGGCCCCTGCTTGGCAACGGGATCGATTGAAAGCACGGCGGGCGATGCAACATTGCCAATGCGCAACCAAACAGAGGCAGCGCGAGTCGGAAAGCAGCGTCATCTCTATGTGCCTGCTGTCTGCCTCCTCCTGCATGACTCTAACTCGTCCTAGTAGCACCCGCACCGTCCACAGCGAAAACGAGAGACAGTGAAAGCCGCAACGGAGGTGTTGCAAGGTGTCGCGTCAGAGCGGAGGTGTGCTGCCGGCATGCGGCCTGGCCGCGTGCACGGTGCTTCGGTTGGCGCCTGGCTGGCACGGCAGCAGCAGTGTCCCCCTCGTGTGGGGGGCGAAGCAGCCCTGCCCTGGCCATCCTAACAAGTTTGGGGAGAGGCTCGGTGTCCGAATCGAACTGTGGGACGAAAAGAAACAGATTTCTCAGAGAGCAGCATGCGCGCGGGCGGGGTGGGGAGCGTGCAGTGCAGGGAATCGTGCGAGACGGTCTGAGTCGCAGCCCACATCCAGCTTGCCCACGCCACGCCCACCGACCCACCCACGCTCTGTGACACAACTGCCGGTGCAGAGACGGCTGTGCCTGATGTGAAGCTCAACACCAATCGCACCAACAGCGCAGCTGCAGATGGCGGCCTCATCATCACACGGCCAACTCCGCACCCACTCCGCGACCATCACCAACTGGCAGCCACATCATCACATGGCCTTGACCAGCTGGTTCTTCAAGGTCCTGATCGACTCTGCCAGCTGCGTGTACAACGCCGCGTTAGGGTTGGCTGCCCCACCCGCCGCGCCCACCTCCGGTGCCCCCACAAGCACCCCCGCCTCCCCTCCCGCAAGCGGCAGCGCCCCTCCGCCCGACCCGCCCGCCGCCGCCGCAACCGCCGCCGCCGCCGTCGCTTCCGCCGCCTCCACGCCCGCCGCCCCGCTGCCCGCCTGCTGGTGGTACTCGCGCCCAGCAGTCTGCAGCAGAAGCGCTGCCAGGTCCATGGAGGCTTCCACCGCGGCCGGAGACACGCCCTCGCCCACGCTGCGCTGCACCGTGCACAGCACGGTCAGGCACGCCGCCACCAATCGATCCAACCCCTTGCCCGCGCCCTGCACCGCATCCTGCGCCACGTTCCCCGCCACCGGCGCCTGCTGCTGCTGCTGACCACCCTCCGCCGCTCCCGCACCGCCTTGCTGCTGCTCCGCCGCCGCGGGCGGCAACAACGGGTGCTGCTGGTCCGACCGTACTGAAGCGTTGTACAGCGCCCGGGCGGCAGGCCTGCCCGAGTGGTCCCTGTACCGCTCAACCACCGCCTGCGCGTCGATGTACGCCGCGCGGATGATGGTCTGAGCGGCGACGTCCGTCTGCGTCATGGCTGGCGGGAGGTTGGCGAGGGCGGCGGCGACGTTTGTTGCGGACGCCGCCATGGCTGCGCTGGCGGCGGCGGCGGCAGCGACGGCAGAAACGTCGCCGGCGGCGGCGGCAGCGTTGGAGGAGGGGCCTGCGGCGGTGGAAGGGGCGGCGGCGGAGGGGAGGAGGGAGGAGATGCCGGCGTTTGAGGTGACCAGGGCGTGCGCCGCCACCTGTGGTGTGGGAGGGAGGGCGAGCACAGGGAGGGAGTGGTGTTTGACTGCAAGTTGCGTTGCTGGAGGGTGGCAGGGCGTGCGCCGCCACCTGTGGAAAGTGTTTCGTTTCGTTGCATGTTGCCGTCCGCCGGGTATGGCTGCTTGGCGTAGCAGGCAGGCCACTGTGAAAGGCGTGAGGCACAGGCGTGCACAAAATGCGCCAGGGAAAGTGTGCAAGGGAGTGGCACCGTTTGTCGGCTGTGGGCTTGGGCATACTGGCGCAATGCTAGCAAAGCGAACCAGTTGCGGACTAGCTAGCTGCAAACGACTCATACGACGCAATGCTGGCAACGCAAACCAGTTGCGTGTGACTAGCTGCGAACGACTCCTACTGCTTTGCCATTGCGGGCCAAACGTCACTGGCAGCAAACCTCCACAGGTCTGCAACAGGTCGCGCACCTGGCTGTGAGCCTGCAGGCGTGCGTAGAGCTGGTCCAGCGCGGCGTTCACATCCTTGAGCTGCAGCACCGTCTGAGTGAAGGTGAGCTGCACCTGCACACAAACACACACACACCACACACAATAGTGGCGATCGTTTGTGACGGCTGCAGCATCATGACACCTGTCGTGAATGCCATGCAATGATGATGATGGTGACGGCGGCTTCAGAGTCAGTGGGAAGCGGCACACCATCGGACCGACACAGAAAGCTTTGCATGACGCAGCTGGCGTGCTCGGTTGGCTGAGGCCTCACCTCGTCAGAGTTCTGCCCTGTCTGAGGGTTGAAGTGCATGCCCTTCTCCACCTCGTCGTTGAGCCGTTGAATCTCCCTCGTGAGCGCCTCCTTCTGCTCCAGCTTCTGGGACACCTGCGCATGTGGTCGAAGTGAAGTGGTATTGCCATCATTGCGACGGCCAGCACAGGGTGCGTCACGGTGTGCCCGTGCGAATGCAATGCACAGCCAACAACACATGCACAGCCACGCACCTCTCCAAGCAGCACCGCCTGCACCTCAATGCCACCCGCCCCACCCACCGACGCACCTTGCGAAGCCAACATGATGCACTACACAGCCACCCGCACACCCACAGCAGATCGTTTGTGACGGCTGCAGCATCATGACACCTGTCGTGAACACCATGCAATGATGATGATGATGATGACAACACCCACAGCCAGCGCACCTCTCCAAGCAGCGCTGCCTGCGCCTCCGTATCATTCGCCCCCGCCGCCAACGGCACCATGCCTCCCGTCGCAGGACCCACGCCTGCCGCCGCCGCCACCGCCGCCGCCGCTGCCGCCGCCAACGACTGCTGCATCGCCCCTCCCGGGCCCCTCCCCGCCGCCGCTCCCGACCCAAGCGACGCCACGCCCGCCTTTCCCTTCCCGCCAGCACCGGCGTGCTTGCTCGCCAGTGCGGCCTGCAGCGGCTTTGGCGTCTTGCGTCCCGGGCGGGCGGCGGAGCGTCCGTTGAGCACGAGGGGGGTGTTTGCCATGACAGTGGGGAGGTTGTCGCGTGGGTCAAGCGGCATGATGTCGGTGTCGGGAACGACCTGGGTCATGAGCTCGGCGCGATGGAACTGGACCCTGCGTGCATGTGGGGGGTGGGGTGAGGGCTTGGCGTGGGGTGAGGGCTTGGGTCGCATGTGGTGTACAAGTGTAGCAGGTGTTGGAAGCAGATGACAAGCAGGCTCCTGTAGCTTGGAGGAGTAGCAGAAGCGGGTGCCAAGAGATGGTGCATGAGAACAAAACTGTGCATGCTACATTGCCGCCGTGCACCAAACACCATCCTCTACAGCGCCCCAGGCACGCAACATGCCGCAGCACTCCGCAGCGTCAACGATGCAACACGCCAGACGCAGCAAGCCGCTAGCAGGTGCGACGTGCATGCAGCTGATGGCACATCAGTGTGCCAAGGCGTGTTGCGCCCTGGCCACAGCGTTGCGACGTGTTGCAAATGCGATGCGTGCGGCCCGCTGCTCCGCGCACGCGCCGCACCTGTACTTGTTGCCCTTGATGGTGAGGATGACGCCGTCGTGGAGCTGCTTGTTGGTGGGGTGGCGCGCAATGACCTGCTGCCCAACCTTGAGAGGCTTGGGTAGCTCTGGGGGCACCTCGGCGCCCAGGCCAAGCTCCTGGTACTTGTTGCGCACGTGCTGCCTGCGTCGCATAGCATTAGGAGGCAATGCACTGATTTGTGGCGATGCACAATTCAATGCCGTGCGTGGCGTGCAGGCACTTGTTGAAGCAGGTGCTGCCTGCGCGATGCAGCGGCAACCATCAACTCGTGTGTGGTGTGCACCCCTCAGCGCAAGGCAAGCAGCTGTCGACGAGCCTGTGGTGTGCACCAGTGCGTCGCATGTACTAAAGCGCATGACAGCACGCCGGCGCGATCAATCAGTGACCAATTTCGCCAAAGGAATAGTGCTGCTGATGGTGCCAGCAGAGACGCTGCCAGGGCACCACCACGCACCTGTAGGCCTCGAGCTTGATGCGCTCCTCCTTCAAAAACGCCAGGGACAGCCGCCTGGGCTTGCCCCACGCCTTGCGCAGCAGCGCCCACTCGCCGCGCGTCAGCTTGTGCAGGTGTCCCAGCCCCAGGCTCGACAGCAGCTCCGTCAGCTCCGTCCGCAGGTAAAACGGCCGGTCGATGGAGCTGTACAGCCACTCGTACGACACCCACCGCCGCGCCGGAGGCCACGCCAAAAAGTGCTCCAGGGCAGACTCGGCGGTGACTTGCGGGCGGAGCAGCAATGGGAGCGGCTCCAGCAGCGCCTGCTGCTGCTGCGCCACGTCGCCGGCAGCGGCGCCACCGCCGTTGGTCAGCTGCGGGAGCTGCTGCTGCTGCCGGTCGCCCCCGCCGCCGTTGCCGTCCTGCGCGCCATTCTCCTGCGCTGCGTTTGCCGCTGCGGCAGCGGAGCCGTCGGCGTTGGCTGCTGCGCCGACGCCGAGGAGCGTGCGCATGAAGCGCTGCTGCTGCGCCGCCACGTTAGGGTCCAGCCCATGGCCGGGGAGGTTTGCGCCGAGGCGGTGCACGGTGGCGGGGCCGCGGTCGGGCTTGCGGCGACGCTGCCTGCCGGTCTGGTAGGGGCTGTTGACGCCTCCGGCCTGGAAAGGGTGGCCGGCGTAGGAGGGGAGGCCGGGGAGGGGGAGGCTGCCCATGGGGAGGGCTGCGTCAGGGTCTGCGTCAGGATCTTGGCCGCGGCGGGCTGCGGCGCGGCGGCTGCGGCGGGTACGCACTCCATCTGAAGCCAGACAGCCACACAACCAAGGCGGGACAGGCAAAGGTGGACTTTCCAGCACGCAGGCAGTCATGGCACGCAGGCTGATGATGCGAATGCATGCTGCTTCAGCAACCTGTGGCCAAGGGCAAGGCAAAGAAGCCACGCCACCGCAAGCCCAACCCAACAGAGGCTGAAGAGGAGACACAGACACGCGCCACGCAAGCGACAGCAGCACTCACCGCCGTTGTTGTCGTCCTCGAGCCCCTCCTCACCCTCCTCCTCATCCTCATCCAAGCCATCCTCATCCTCCTCATCCCCCCGCCTGCCCCGCAGCCGACTCCCCCTCCCCGCCTTCCGCCCGCCTCCCGGCGTCCCCGACCACCTCCCCCCCGCCGGGCTCCTCATCCCGCTTCCCCCGCCCTGCGGTGTCGACGGCACGCCCCCACCCCGCCCTCTCCGCGACGGCGTCCCCGCTCCTCCTCCTCCGCCGCCACCGCCCTGCCGACCCGGCGACGCAAACCCGCCCGCCGCCGCCGCCGCAGGCCCCCGCCGCTTGCCCGACCGGTCCATCACCCCCGGTTCATACAAAGCATCAGCATCGTCATCATCCATTTCTAGGCCGCCTTCATCCCCATCTTCGTCCTCGCCGTCGGAACCAAGCCCGTTGGTGGAGGCGCTGTTGCCGCGCTGCTGGCGGGCGCGTGAGCCGCCGCCGCCAGCAGCAGCGCCGGGGCCGGCAGCGTCCATGGAGGAGGCCATGGCCAGCTGGAGGAGCGCGTCCACGCCCTGCTCAAAGTCGCGCTGCTGGGTCTTGCCTGCGCGTGCACACGGCACGGGTGCAGAGCTGCGGTGGTGAGGTCACGCTACTTGTAGACTCGGGAGCTGTTGGCTGGCTGGCGTCGCAGCAGTCCATCCTGTCCTAGCCCTTACGCACCTTTCCACCGCTGCCCATACGGTGACTTGCCCTCGCCGCCCACCAGCGCGCCACCCTCGCCCGCGCCCACACCATCAGCTCCTCCGGCGTCGCTGCCATCCCCGCCGCCCTCGCCAAACAACCGCCGGCCACGCTTCTTCGCCGACCCGTCGCCAGGCTGCATACGCACAAACCACCACACAAACATCAGTCTCCATACGCAGATACCTGATACCTGTCCCGAGAACATTCCGGCAGAGGGTGTGCTGTGTGCATGAGCCACCCCACCCCAGCACAGCCGCTGCTGACCTGCAAGCTGCTCAATCACCAGGACACCAGTGTGTCAGGCTGCTGCCATCAGGCTGCTGCTGCCAGGCATATCTGCACAAGGCGCGCCTCCTACCTTGGTCAGGCGGTTGAGCTTGGAGCTGCCTGGGCTGGCCAGCATCCCCTTGGCGCCCTTGTTGGGTGTGCCCGTGACGCTGCCTCCGCCTCTCCCCCTGGCCCCCGCCTGCTGCTCCTCCGGCAGCGGGCTGAGCACCTTGCTGGGCGGCTTGCCGCGTGTGCTGCGCACCGGCCGGCTGCCCGCCTGCTGCTGCTGCGCCGCGCCGGGTGCCCCCTCCTCATCTGCTGCTGCGTCGCCGTTCTGGGTGGCTGCTGCGCCGGCTGATTCATCGTCCTCCTTGCCGTTGTCTTGTGGCGTGTGGGCGGTTGCGGTGGCGCCTGCCTCCGGAGCCTTGGCCTGCAGGTGGACAAGCGCAATGCTTCGGCGTCTTAACAAGCATCCTGCAGAGGAGGCGGCGCAGCTGCTCCCTTGGCGCCCGTGGAGCACAGCACGCGAAGTCGCAAGATTCTCACCGCAACCATCGCGCCAGGGGGGTCATCCTTGTTCTCGCTGAAGAGCACGGCTCCCACGAACGCCGTCTCAAACACGGGCAGGCTGCCGAGGCTGGAGAGGAGCTCGGCGTGCCGGCCGACCAGCGCCTCGCAGTGCGCGGGTGCCTTGCCGTGCGCGCTCAGGGGCTGCCACTTGCTCTCCTCGGGCTCGCCTTCCGCCGGCTTCGTGTGGAACGCCTTGAAGAAGGTGCGCAACGCCGGCTCGTCCCATCGCACCGACCCGCTGCTCATCTCGCCTCCCTCAGCCCAGGAGGGCTCCCTGCGCAGCGCCGCATCGCGCCAGGGCGGCACAGGCTCGCAGCGCACACGGGGATCGGCGCTGCTTGCAGCTCCAAGTCGCGCTGTCTCGCGAGAAAATGCAAATTCGTGCGAGTTCCCGAGTGCCTGTCGACGCTCCGCCACCAACCAGCGGCGGACGCATGCGCGCAGGCTGCTCCGCGTGCCCCTGCCGCTTGCGCAAGCGCGCGTGAGGCCCTGATGTGCCTCTCCACGACGCTGGTGGTCTCGCACGCCGCCCCCCCCCCACGCGAACGCGAACAGAAATGTGCCTCGCTTCTGCGAGGGGAGCACGCTGCACGGGAGATGCGTGCCCGCACCTTGTTCAGGCTCGCGCACCGCCGTGACTGCCCCTGCACGTCGCGCAGTGCCCGGCGAGTGCAGCGAGACGAGAGCCTCCCACTGTCGCCGATGGGCTGAACCAGCCACCAGCAGCGCCGTCCTGCTGCTCTCGCCTCGCACGCTGCGCACGCTGCACGATCCTCTGTGTCGCTTCGAGTGAGGGTCTGCATGGACGTGCAAACCCTCGCGTTTGGAGAGAGGGAGGAGCAGAAGGAGCGAGAGCGAGAGGGGGCTACAGCAATCGCCTGCACACACGTCGAGCGACTCACCACTGACCCGCGCAGCCTCGCGCGTTCGTTCCCCGAATCGCAGCACGCGACGTTGAAAATTCGAACTTGCCTTCGTCAACCAGCGCAAAGGAGCGATGGCGGTGCAGCAGCAGAGCAGCGATGACCATATCCAGCTGCGGCGCCGCTTCGCGGACTTTCTGGAGCGCGAGTACCCCACCAGCGAGGACGCGAACTGGTCCTACACCAAGGCGCTGGGCACGCTCTACACGCAGGCCGATGACAGCAAGGACATGCAGCTCGTCTCCAGGCGCCTGGTGGTGGCGGAGCACCACCTGCGCGAGTTCGACGAGAGCCTGCTGCAGAGGCTGCTCGACGCACCAGCGCAGTGCATCCCAGCGTTCGAGGAGGCGCTGCGCGAGCTCATCAAGTCCGGCGCCGACCCCGTGCTCTCCAAGCTGCTCGCCGACGACGAGGTCGTGCACATCGGGCTCAAGGGCGACTTTGGACGGCACGAGGTCTCGCCCCGCGACCTGGACAGCTCCTGCCTGGGCAAGCTCGTCTGCGTCTTCGGCATCGTGACCAAGTGCAGCCTTGTGCGGCCCAAGGCAAGCACAACGCAGGGTGGGGTGTGCGGGCAGGGGGCGCGATTCGACGTGCACGCCAGTCAAGCAGTGCCGCACGCACTGTGCTGCACATACAGATTGTCAAGAGCGCGCACTACTGCGAGGTTACCAAGGCCTTCACCGTGATGGAGTACCGGGACGTGACGGCCATGGCGGGCGGACCCACCACCAGCACCTGGCCCACGCGCGACTCTGAGGGCAACCTCCTCACCACCGAGTACGGCCTGTGCCGCTTCAAGGACAACCAGAGCGTGACCATCCAGGTGCGCTGCACTTCTGGTTTGGCAGCTTCGACGCGCCTTGGTGCAGCTGCTGGCCGTGCACACACGTCCTGACGGTGTGCCTCTGTTGTCCCTGCTACGCGTTGTGCACCTGCAGGAGCTTCCAGAGACGGCGCCACCGGGCCAGCTGCCGCACTCTGTGGACGTGATGCTTGAGGATGACCTGGTGGACAAGGTGGGAGGGATGGGTGCTTGGTGGGAGAGGGTGCAGTGGCGCGCAGCCGCCACACGTCTGCCACGCATCAAGGCTTAGTTAGACAGCGCTGCCTGCGTGCACTTGGAGCCAGTGGCACAGCTTGCTCTATGCTGGAAGTGTGAGCATGTGTCACGCTCCCCACCATGGCGCCCGCCCTCAGGTCAAGCCAGGTGACCGTGTGGCGCTTGTGGGCGTGTACAAAGCCCTGGCTGGGCGCGTGTCGGGCGCCAGCTCTGGCGTCTTCCGCTCCATCGTGGTTGGCGTCAGCGCCACCAAGCTCACCAAGGAGAGCAGCACCAAGTACACGGCGGATGAG
The DNA here is from genome assembly GCA_004335735.1 of Chlorella sp. KRBP. Taxonomy (NCBI): domain Eukaryota; kingdom Viridiplantae; phylum Chlorophyta; class Trebouxiophyceae; order Chlorellales; family Chlorellaceae; genus Chlorella; species Chlorella sp. KRBP. Next base: position 10,261 of record QAXK01000547.1, read on the forward strand.
GCGCGCATGATGCGACAGGTGAGCAGCGTCACGACTGTTTGAGGCTCTTACAGCGGCTCCAAGTAGTTGGCCGTCCTTTGGAGGCCTTGGCTTTACCCAAGCAGGGGAACGTGACTGGGTATGCTTGCTGTGCGTGATGTGCCTTTGCGCGTGGATGCGTGCAGATTGCCTCACGCCCAGACGTGCTGGCTGTCCTGGCGCGCTCGCTGGCTCCCTCCATCTTTGGCCACGAGGCCATCAAGCGCGGGCTGGTGCTGCAGCTGTTTGGCGGGCTGGAGAAGAACCTGGACAACGGCACGCACCTGAGGGGAGACATCAACTGCCTGCTGGTGAGCGCTTTTTTGCAGCAGAGCGGCATGCAGGGCCAGCTGGGAAACTTGCTGTTTGATGCAGAGGGCACGGCATCCCTCTCCTGTTTGCGCAGGGTGTGTCAGGAGCCGCACCTGCGTTGTTGCAACCTGCATCGACGCGTTGACGTGACGCGTGCAGGTGGGTGACCCAGGTGTGGCCAAGTCGCAGCTTCTGCGTGCCATGATGAACGTGGCGCCGCACGCCGTGAGCACCACGGGCAGGGGCTCCTCGGGCGTCGGTCTCACGGCCGCCGTCACCAGCGACAGGGACACGGGTGAGAGCGGGAAGCTCGCGTGTCTCCTTCAGTGCCACGCATCTTCCGATTGCCTCGCATAGACAAGGCAGCCCGTGTTTCCTTCAGTGCCACGCCTTCAATGCCTCTCACAATTAAGTAAAGCCGGGAGGCGGGAGGTGATGGCGGCCACGTCCTCACCATGTCCGACGCCCTTTGTGATGCGCACTGTGGCGCTTGCAGGAGAGAGGCGGCTGGAGGCTGGCGCCATGGTGCTCGCTGACCGTGGCGTGGTGAGCCTTGCGCTGGTTTGCATCTGCCAGGACAGCGCAGCTCAGCGCTGCATCAGATGTCCTGCAGAAGCACCAGGCCACGTGCAACAGCACGCGTGTTCCCATGCGCACACATGCTAGTCATGATGGATGTGATGTGACCGTGCCTGCTTCACCATCATCATCATTGCATGATGTGTCTGTGTGTTCGTTGCGGACTCCCTCTCTCTCTTTCCAGGTGTGCATCGATGAGTTTGACAAGATGAGCGACCAGGACCGCGTGGCCATCCACGAGGTGATGGAGCAGCAGACCGTCACCATTGCAAAGGCAGGCATCCACACGTCGCTCAACGCGCGCTGCTCGGTGCTAGCCGCCGCCAACCCGCTGTGAGTGTGGCTCCGTTGGCTCTTGACTACACTGCGTTGACGCTGCGGGAAGGTAGGCAGCTTGAGGCTGATGGAGTGGGCGTGCCGGCCCTCAGAACCACCTCAGGGAGGCAGGTGGTCAGGGTGCACAACATACCAGCTGGTGCCTGCTAACCTGTGAACGAGCCCCTGCCGTCCTTCTCCTTGCGCGTGCCCACAGGTACGGCAGCTACGACAAGAGCATCAGCGTCACGCGCAACGTCAACCTGCCCGACTCGCTGCTCTCGCGTTTCGACATGCTCTTCGTGGTGCTGGACTGCATGACCGAGAGCCGGGACCGGCAGGTGCGACGAGCCGCAACCTGCGCATCGCTCGCGCTCTCGGTGCGTGGCCTGCGATCCGCGGCACGGCTGCTTGACACTGTGCTGTGAGGCGTGCGTTGCGCTCATCGCAGATGGCGGTGCACGTGCTTCAACAGCACCGCTACCGCCCCGACGGCGACAGCGGCAGGGGCGTGGTGATCCAGGAGAGCATCCACGACCGCCGCCTGTCCCTCGACGGCGACAACGGCTCCGACGAGAAGGCCGAGCCCAACGCCTTCCTCAAGCTCGACGCACGCCTGCCCGGCAGCGACGCGCACGGCGGGGACGTGCTCACGAACGAGTTCCTGCGAAAGTACGTCGTCTTCGCCCGGCGCAGGTGAGCGTGCGGCCCTCCCGCAACCTCCGCAGCCTGCGGCGTCGGCCGGTGGTGGTGGCCACGTTCGCGCCTCGGCGCAAGTCGACGTTCCTGGTCGCGCCTTGACGCCGATGGCGCTGCCTGCGTGACTTGCGGGGGCCTTGTCGCAGGTACTCGCGCCCCGGCGTCAAGATCGCCATCACGGACGAGGCCACCCAAGCCATCGTCGACTACTACGTCGAGCTGCGCCGACTCAGCCGCGACCGCGCGCTGCCCGTCACGGCGCGTTCGCTCGAGACCATCATCCGCCTGGCCACCGCCGCCTGCAAGGTGAGAGCACCCGGCGCCACCCTCGCTGCCGCGAACGCGCAGCAGTGGCCAACGCACGCAGCACGCACCTCACCCTGGTGTTGCCTCCTCGCCCTGTGCTCCATCCGTGCGTCGTTCCTACTTCGGTGTCCTGGCACGGCACAGGTGCGCCTGAGCTTCACCGTCGAGGCGCAAGACGTGGCGGTGGCGCGTGCCATCCTCGACCACTGCCTCAAGAAGAATGTGGGAGACGACGACGAGCCCGCGCCAGGCGCGCCAGAGGAGGAGATGGAGGAGGACGACGAGCGGGCGAACGAGGACGGCAAGCCCGCAGGGTGCGTCGCACACTGACCGGCGCTTTTGTGTTCAGCCGCAGTGCAGTGCTACAGCTGCCAGGTGCCCAGACAACAAGCACCCGTCACCAAGCGAGCTTGTCTGCCGCTGTGTGCGCGTGCCTGCGTGGCTGCCGCAGGGGTGCCAGCAGCCGCGGGCAGAAGCGTGGCCGCGGGAGCCCCGCTAAGCCCGCTGGCGGTCAAGCGGACGACGGCGGTGACGATGAGGACGGTGACCAGCCGGATGACGGGCCTCAAGGCGGCGCTGGCGCCGTGGCGGCAGGTGCGGTGCTGCTGCTGCTGTCTTGCACTTGCTGCTGTCACCTGTGGGGCGCTTGACAAGGCGACCGTTTGGTTCCGCCGGGCACACTCACTGCATGTTGTGCCGCGTCCCCTTGCTGTGCCTGGGGAAAGCAGGCACCACGTCACCTTGCCACTCATTTGCACTTGTCCTTGCTGTGCAGTTGCCGGGTCGCCCGCCGCCAAGCGCGCCGCGACCGAGAGCGCCCGCCAGGCAGCTGCCAGCATGGTGGCCTCCCTTGGGCTGGTGCCTGCGGGCCCCAGCGGCGCGGGCGCGGCGGCCAAGGTGCCACTGCCCAAGGCACAGGTGGGTGAACGATGTGTGTAGGTTTGCATCGAGTTGATGGGCGTGTGAGCGGTCAGGAGCGCTGCAGATCAGGTTCTCGAACGCTTGTCATGATGCCGCCAGGGTTGGCTCACCGTTGTGTTGCTGCGTTGCGTCCCGCTGCCACGCAGGTCGTCACGATCATGCAGGTGATTGAGTCAATGCGGGACGAGTTCAGCGACGACACCATCCCAGTGGACGAGCTCCAGGTGAGGCTTGCGTGTGTGTGCAGCTGGGCCTACTGTCACCAGCCCTACAGATCCAGGGTAGCGGGCCACAGCTGCGACACACGGCCGTTCACAGGTGTTGACGGGTGGTACGGGTTGCTGTGGCGTGCACGCAGGTGCGCCTGGGCGCCCAGGGACTGCAGCTGTCCGAAGCGCAGCTCATCAACTTCCTGTCCTTCTGCTCGGACAACTATGACAAGCCAGGGCACCTGGGCAAGCTGCCGGGGCTGCTCTACCTGGAGGACGTCAAGTCATTTGTCATGTGCACCTAGGCGTGTGCACCTTGCCATGGGATATGGTTGGAGAGCGGTTGGAGAGTTGAGCGTGAGCCTGCAAGGCACCAAGTCTGGGAACGTGCGGGAGGACGGCACATGCAGTAACTGCTCAGCTGCAGCGCGCAACAGGATGAGGAGCCCCCCCGGACCTGCCCCATCTCAGCAGTCTCCTCACTTGAGCTCGTGGCAAACGCCTCACCCACGTCTAGGCGTTTAGCGCAGTTCTGGGACAGTTTGCTTCCACCACGCGATCGGTTGCTGGTGTCATCCGAACGCTCGAAGTGGGGCATGCCAGGGATATCACTCCTGGCAAAGTCAAGTGTTGAGGCACAACAAGAGCATCACATACAATGGCCGTGTGCCATGCGCCTGCGCGCCCTAACAGCAGCTCGCAGCAGCGCTTTGCGGCGTACGTGGAGACCGCCACGCTTGACTACAGCTCCATCCGCAGCTCCTCCCTGCGGGAAGCGGCCGCAGACAAGATGCGGCAGGCCATGAACGCCGTGACGGAGCTTGCCGAGCAGGACAGGCACCTATAGTGCGCGACCGAGCACGTGCGGCGCGGTGGTGTGCACTGCCCAAATGCGTGCCGTCCCTCCCCTCATTGGCCAGCAGAAGCGCTCAAGCTGACTGCCTCACATCGCCGCTGCGCAGGCTCGTAAGGTTCTGCTGCAGAAAGGTGTCCGCCTGCCTCCCCCGCGCACGGACATGTACGAGGAGCTGGACTCCCTGAAGCAGGCCGCAGGGCGGCTCAAAGCGGCAGCAGCAGAGCCCGCTGCGTCCGCACGGGAAAGGCCTGCGCTAAACGAGGCCAAGGCGGCGCTCGAGCAGGAGGTGGCTGAGATGCACGGCCAGTTCAGGCAGCTGGTGGCGGAGCCGCTGCGGCGCGCAGCAGCCGCGTTCGCAGAGTGGGAGCAGCAGCTGGAGCGGCAGCAGCTGGAGCGCAAGGCCGTGGCCGTGTGCACGGCGTGCCATGCACCACCTGCGGATGGAAGCTCTGTGGACACGGAGCTTCAAGCGGGGGTGGGGAGCGGCGCGGCGGGCCAGCATAGAGGCGCACCCACCGTGGAAGATGACAGCCGTGCGCAGCCGGACGTGAAACGTGAGCCGCATGCAGCACCGCCTGCCAAGGCCTCCCGGCAGCTGCCCGGCAGCTCCTCTAGCCCTGCAGATGCTGGTGAGGGCACAGGCTCCGCGTGCGCTCTGGTGATCTGCTTGATGTGCTGCTTGCAAGTTAGGGAAGCTCAGACTGAGCTCAGGGAAGGTGCCCGCCGCTGGTTGGTTGTAGCTGCCGCCACTCGTTGCACGTGCCAGGCCCTGGCTGTAAGGCTCTGTCCATGGACGGCGTGCCATTCTCAGGAGCTGGGGGCCGTGCCGCCAAGCGCCCCGCAACGGACGGCGCCCGTACGGCGGCTGCAGCCGTTACGGTGGTACGCCACCAGGCGTCCGGCATTTGGCAAGGTGGCGTCCTCCAAGGTGGCGGCTGCAGCACCCAGCGGCAGAGGCAAGGGTGCTGCGGACACGGTACCGCTGCCCAAAGAGCAGGTGGGTGAATCATCATCATCATGATTGCATGGCGTTCACGACAGGTGTCATGATGCTGCAGCCATCACAAAAGATCGCCAGGCAGGCCTCGTCAGTGCTTGGTCATGTCGTGTGCATTTGGGCTGATGCTTCGCGCTGCCACGAAGGTCACCACGGTCTGGGGAACAATTGAGTCAATGAGGGAAGAGTTCGCGGACGATACCATCCCAGTGGACGAGCTCCAGGTGAGGCTTGCGTGTGTGTGGGCCTTCTGTGACCAGCCAGGGTAGCATGCCACGGCAACGCACGTACGGGTTGCTGTGGCGTGCACGCAGATGCGCCTGGGCGTCCAGGGCCTGCAGCTGCCCGACGAGCAGCTCACCACCTTCCTGGCCTTCTGCTCGGAAAATTACGACACCTGGGCACCCTGGCCAACCTGCCAACCTGCCTGGGCCAACCTGCCCGGCCAACCTGCCCGGGCTGCTCTGGCTGGAGGACGTCAAGGCGTTTGTCATGTGCACCTAGGAGGCTGCCCCTGTGCTTTGAGGTGGCTGCGCCCTGTGGCCCAGACCGTGCATCCGATCGCGCTCGCCCGCCATTTTGACCCGCTCAGGTGCTCGCGGCGCTGCTGGCACCGCATCCTGACGTGCCCAGGGCCACATCACAGGGCCAGGGCCGCCCTGTGATGTGCTCTCTGCTCAACTTTGCAGACCCTTAGGTCACGGGCGATGATTTCGTCTCACTCCGCTCCTGCCGCACTGCCTGAAAATGCAATCCGTGCACGCGCTGTCGCGCCCGCGCTTGCGCGTGGAAGGCCGGGCGCGCCCAGGCGCAGTTGTCCCGCCCGTCCACTCGCCTGCCGCCGCGCACTCACGCCGGAGCCGGAGACTGGCAGTGCAAACCAACGTATTCACGGGCATAGTGCAGGGCACCGCTGAGGTAAGGCGGTGAGGCCGTGGCATGGAGGCGCAGGGGCGAGCTTCCGGCGCCGCTCCACCACACCCGCCACATCATCGCTGCGCCCACGCAGCCAGCAGCCAGCAGGCCACGCAACGGTGCATGCTGCCCAGCCGCCTTTGCACGTGACCATGAGGCCCCTGCGAGCTTCCCCCCACGTGCGGAAGCCTCCGACCTCGCCCCCACTCAAGCGACGGCCTCTCACGCCTTGGCAAACGCAGGTGACGGATGTGGAGTCCAGTGACAAGTTCAGCCAAGTCAAGATCAAGTTCCCCCCAAGCAAGGTGCGTGCTTGGCAAGGGGCAACGAGGCGCCACTCCAGGCGCCGCACCCCACACCGACCGTCTGCCTCCAGCGCTGCAACTTGCTGACGACGCTGACGGTGCTCTGTGCGAGCCTCAGGAACCACACAGCACCACGTCAGCTGTCCCACAGCAAAGCGCACACTAAGCTGGCTCAATCGTGGCATCCTCTTGTGCAGGTGGACAGCGTCAAGCTTGGCGCCAGCGTGGCGGTCAACGGCACGTGCCTCACTGTCACCGAGGTGCAGCGCGACACGCTCTCCTTCGACATCATGTCGGAGACGCTGCGCGCCACCAACCTCGGCGAGCTGGGCGCAGGCAGCGTGGTCAACTTTGAGCGCGCCGCCAAGCTAGGCGACGAGATCGGCGGGCACGCCGTGTCAGGCCACGTGCACAGCACCGGCACCATCACCAACATTGAACAGCTGCCCAACAGCCGCCGCGTCACCATCACTCTATCGGACCCCAAATGGATCAAGTACATCCTCCCCAAGGGCTTTATCGCCGTGGACGGGACCAGCTTGACCGTGGGCGAGGTGACGGACAAGCCAGGAGACAAGTCCTTCACCATTTACCTCATCCCAGAGACGCTGCGGATGACGGTGTTTGGCATCAAGAGCGTGGGCGACTCGGTCAACATTGAGGTCGAGTCGCAGACGCAGGCCATTGTGGACACGGTGGAGCGGGTCATTGCTCAGTACATGGAGCGGCTTGGCGTGGCGCAGCAGGTGCAGCAGGCGGTGGGTGGCGGCGGCGCGGCGGCGGGGGTGGCCGTGCCGGCGGCGGTGGGTGCGAATGGTGGGCCGGGGGTGGGTGCGGGGACGGCAGAGCAGCTGGCGGCGCTGGCGAAGGCGGCGGCGGCGGCGCAGCAGAAGCAGCAGCAGGAGCAGGCCGAGGCTGCGCGGCTGCAGCTGCAGCAGAAGCAGCAGGCGCTGGAGCAGCAGCGGCTGCAGGTGCAGCGGCAGCTCGAGACGCTGCAGTTGGAGCAGCAGCGGCTGCAGGCAGAGATGCAGCAGGCTGCGTCGGCCGCCGCTGCTGCAGCCGCAGCTGTCGCGGCCGCCCAGCAGCACCAACAGCAGCAGCACCACCACCAACAGCAGCCTGTGCACGCTGCAGCAGCACCATCGCCGCAGCAGCCTGCAAGTGAGGTCGCCCAGCCACAGCCGCAGGCGGTGGAGGTGGAGGTGCAGGCGGCAGCACCAGAGTCGGCGGCGGTTCCAGAGGCAGAGCAGGCGGTTGCGGTGGAGAACCACGCTGCCCCTAAGCATGAGCAGCAGCAGCAGCTGGAGTGGGTGCCGCAGGAGCAGCAGACAGTGCCAGTGGCGGCCACGGTGTGAGCGCTTTGTGCTCGGTGGTGATGGCGTGTGAAGCAGGCGGTGCTTGCGGGACCTGCTGTCTGCGACTGTGGATGGTGGGTGGAGTGAGCTTTTAAGGAATCGGAATCATGTTGCTCCGGGCGGGTGATGGAGTGGGCAAGCAACCAAGCAGGCGAGCAAGCACTTTCTCACTCACAAATCACAGTTGTGTGTTGCCCACATGAGGTTGAGGGCGGGGCCAAGCACCGAGATGACTAGAAGGGAACAGGGCAGCACACCTAGGGAGTGCTTGTGTGGGAGAGGGAGAGCAACGTTCTTTGCGTTTGTGGGTGGCGTGGCGGGAGTGGCGGGTGTCGGGACGACGGCGTGGCATAAGGCAGGCGTACAGTAGAGTTAGCTGTTCACGATGATTGGCATGCTGGTGAGCACCGTCCACGGATTTGCCGTGGATGGCGAAGCTTGAGAGTGCAGGATGAGACGCTCCAAGCGTGCGGTAGCGGTAGCGGTACAGCTGCAAGTGGCATGCAGGGCACACGGCTGCGTTTCTGTTGCCAGCGTGCTTCACGTGTGAATGGTGTGCACTGCGTGCGAGTGCGTTCTTACATCTGTTCCGGTGCCTACAGTGGGCACAGAGTCAGGTGCTATCAGGTAGCCGCAGGTGTATCTGCTGCAGTGAGACGCGAGCCAGAGATGTTCAGCAGCCTCAAAGTGAGTCCCGTGTGCGAACACGCAGGGCCGTGCAGGAGCGTGCACAGGCCTGCCTCCTGATTTGAAGACGACGGCAGGTCTGCCTCCTGATTGGAAGACGGCAGGCCTGCCTCCTGATTGCAAGACGACGGCAGGTCGTGCGCGGAATTGCTTAGGCCAGAGTCACGGCCAGTGTTTGGAACGGCACGGATCTGCCTGCGATGTGGACGGGGGCGATTGGCTGAAGAACCGGGCTGGGCTGAAGCTGTTGCCCATGCTAGCCAGGCTGTGTCTCTCTGACCCGTGCTCCCGTCACACCACCAGGGCACCTCCCTCGGGTGGCGTGATGGGAGAGTGTGGGCTCTCATTCCTTCTTCTTGTGGTCCGTGTCAGGCAAGCAGCGTGAGGTGCAAGCTGGGCCTCATGGGCAGAGCTCTGGAACTCCTTGTCTGTGGGCCTCAGCGCAACTGGACCATGGGCCGTAGTCTCGGGGTCAAATTTGACGGGGACGGACGTCATTGGTTGCCTTGTTGGGTTCCCCAGGGCAGGTGGAAGATTGCCATTCGAAGCGTGGCGGTCAGCTGGGCTGAGACGGATGCCACTGAGGCTTGCCTCTTGCGGACGGCGTTGGTTGTGCGGCTGTGGCTGGGTTTGAGGGCCAGAGATCGGTACGCACTCGCGCGTTGTGTGGCGGCCAGCTGTGCACCATGGACGGGCGGAAGTTGTTGGTTTCTCATGCTGACCGGGCGATTTCCATGAGCACGTGGGAGCTCTGCACAGGCTGCGACGGGCTACCATTGGCGTGCTGTTGGCGTATGCACTCTTGAATATAACTGCTCTTTTGGGGGAGTTGCAACGCGTCGGTTGAGATGACAGAGCCAGGACGCACAGAGCCGTATCAGCGAGAGAGCAAATGTTTGATCAGTCCTAGCAGATGTCTACACAAGCGCGCGCGCTAGGCGCTGCCACTCCCTACTGTCTGATATCTCTGCTTCTCACCAAACGACTAAGAAAGGCCTCAAAGCACGTGCACCAGTCTTCGCTTCCGAACCACGACGCTTCTAAACACCACGCATACAGGAGCTGCCCACCAGGAGCTCCCTGTCAGAGCCTCAAGCGGGCACTAGCAGGTTGCTCTTTACCACGCCGTTGACGCGCAGCTCCAGCTCCACCTGGCCAGCGGTAGCGTTTGCTGCCGGCGTTATGGGCGACAGCTCAATCAGCTGCAGCGGGCTGTTCCAGGACTGGCCCTTGATCCACTGCACCGCCACCAGCAGGACGACGTAGCCCTCGCGCAGCGGGTGGATCTGGGGGCACCGCATGCACTGCCCAGGCGAGCCCGTACCCTGCGAAGGGCGGTGTGGGAGAGGGCGGTATCCACATGGTTGCTGCACGCACACACCAAAAGAGATGGCCACGGCGCTGCTGTGCTGCGTGCAGGCTCACCTGCTGTCCTGAGGGCACGCCCTCGGTGGTGACGCACTCCCACGACGCGCCGCCGGTCGTCCCGATGGTCAGGTTGTACCTGTCCTGCAGCGCCGGCCGGGGCTTGACCGCGCCGCACGCCGACACGTACCGCTGCAGCCTCGCGCCCTCGTCGCCGTGCACCACCGCCTGCATCTCCCCCGGGCCGACCCACGACAGGATGCCGCGCGGCGGCGGCGGCGACGGCGGCGGCGGGGCGGGCGGAGGCGGGGAGGGAGGTTCGTCGCTGCGCAACCTGCGGGCCCCGCCAGCGCTCTCTTTGAGCGGCGGCTCTGCCGCTGCTGCAGCTGGGGCATCCGCCGCCGCCTCGGACCCGCCCACGAACGCCCGCACGACCTGGATCAGGGCGTGGACGACTCCATGCTGCAGCCGGCTGGCTGCAGATCGTGCCTGACACTGCCATGAGGTGCGGAGGCCAGTGTGCTGATGTGCTGCGGAGGAGCAGTCGTAGCCAAGAAGCTGACAGGGCTGCCATTGCTGCTGCCTTGCGACTTCAGCTTTTTGCTGCTGTTCGTGCATGGCGCGCTGGCGGAGGCGCCGCTGGAGGTCGGCGGTGATGAGGCTGGTGGGGATGGCGGTGTAGTATACGGTGGTGCTGCGGTCCAGCCTGCGCAAGCACGCAAAGCGGTCGACCCAGCGCAAAGTGCCAAATCAAAAGACTGCTGACGGTGGTGACGGCGGCTGACGGCGGGCTGACGGCGGACAACGCCATCTCTCCTCTCTTGAGCACTTGAGCCTTGGGAGCCTCTTTGCGGGAGTCAGGCTGCCCGGGAGGAATGCCCTGCCCTGATAATGACTTGCCGCCACGCGCCACTCACTGGAAGCCTATGTTAATGCTGGAGGAGGTCACGTTGGCCACCGTGGGAGGCGCCTCGAAGCTTGGGGACGAAGGGTCCTTGTGCCACGGCACCTATGCGGCACCAGGAAATGCACACACAGCAGTGGTCAGCAAAGGTTCGTTCGGCGGATGCACAGCTCCGTGCTGCAGCAGAAGTGGCTCTAATGGCCAGCAGCAAAGCCTTCATCTGTAAGCCCCAAAGAGGAACGGGAAGCCTGCCCTGCTCCTCACCAGGAGACCGACTAGGAGGCCGACGGCGAGCGCAAAGATGCACGCCCACATGATGGCGAGCCACATGGTGCGCTTGGCACGGAAGGTGGCCAGCATGATGGGCCACCACCTGCGGTGAGCACGCACATGGGCACAGGCGTGCGTGTGTGTGCTGCGCGGCTCGGCCCAAAGCCCAACGTCACCAACGGCCACTCTGCTGCATTCGTAGGTGAGCAGTAACATGATAAACAGCAACGCACCGGCACTCGGTGTGGATGGGGTGCAGCATGTAGGGCAGGAAGATGATGTTGGGCGCCTGCGACTTGCTAGCCTCCACGATCAGCTCCTTGTTGCGCCCGCTGAGGTGGTCCATGCGCGCCTCGGCCTGAAGCAGCGCCTCCCTGGCGTCCCTGCGTGTTGATATAGGCGAGGAAGAGCCAACCGAGCACATCAGGCGCCTGGTGTGCCTATATCAACACTGCGCACAGCAAGCGGCAAGCGGTGCTCTACCTCCTTGTTGGTCGCAAAGCGTTGCATGCGGTGGCTGGTGGTCTGTGTGCTTCCCGTGCTCACTGCATCACTGCAAGTGCCTTTCCTTCCCTCCCTCCCTCCTGCTCCCTCCCTCTCTCCCTCCCTCCCTCCCTCCCTCCCTCCAGCTCCATCCCTCACCTGAGCTTGCTCCGGTCCTGGTCGTGCATCTCCTTGAAGTACATGTACAGCTTGCCCATGCGCGACTTGACCTGCTCCTGCAGCTCAGCCATGTCCATCTGCTGCTGCGACGGAGCCTGCATGTCCGACGGTGACGCCCGGTCGCCCTCCCCGCCCTTGCGGCCCGCGTCGCCGCCGCGCCGTGCGTTGAGCGTGTCGAGCAATGGGTCCACCACCTTTGCCTGCAGGGCGCGCACACACACAATGCACCAGGCGTGTGGTACCAGGCTTAGTTGACGTCACACCGCTGGCTCTGCCTGAGCCCACCCTCTCTGCCTGAGGCAAAGCACCTGAGGGTTGTCCCTAGGGTTAGCCAGCTACTCACGCACTTTGTAACCTCTGGTGCGAGCAGCTCTACTTGCTGGCATCAGACAGGCTAGGGTTGCCACCAGGGTTAGCGCGCACCTTGTACACCTCTGGCGCGAGTAGCTCCGCCGTGTCGCTGCTCTGCTTGTTGATCTGCACCACCACCCGCCCGCCACGCGGCGACCTCAACGGGTCCTTGGCAAGGGCCGACTTGAGAGGCGGAGGAGCCGCCTCCCCGCCACCAACAACATGATTACCACCGCCGCCGTTAGCGCCAGCACCACGCTGCCATGTGGGCTGCTGCTGCTGCTCCTGCGCCAGAGCGCTGCCTTGACTTCTTGCTGCTGCCGCTGCTGCTGCTCCTGCTTGCACTTCGTCAGATCCCAACCGCTGCTGCGCGGCGGCGTTGCCGCCTAGGTTTGAGGCGTTGCGCGCCAGCTGGGCACCAGCGTTGCCAGCTGCCCTGCTCTGCGCATTGGCGTTGGCGAAAGCGCCCGGTGGCAATGGTGCCAGGTCAGGCGAGTGCTCGCGCTGGTAGGAGCCTGGCGTTGCGGTATGGTGGGGCATTTGGGGTGAGCTTGCGCCGCTGAGCTGGCCTGGGTAGGGATACTGCGGGACGCCGCTGGCGTAGCTGTTTGCGTGTGCGTGGTGGGGAGCGTGGCCGGAGTGCAGGTGCTGCAAGGGGCTGGCGGGACCGCCCGCCGCGTATGCCGCCCCACTGCCGCCGCCGCCGCTCATGGCGTGCTGCTTGAGGACTGCCAACGGGCTCTCATCGTGGAGCAGGTCGCAGTAGCTCGCTGCGGTGTAGTATGTGGTGCAGGCATTGGCGGTTGAGCGAGATGCGCATTATCGGGTGCGCATCAGACGTCTGCAGGCTTTGGCACCTTGGCATGCGTGTGAAGCGTGCCTGTGATGTTATAAAGCTGCTTGCGCGCGAGGATACGCGCAATGGCAGGCTGTGAAGGCCGGGCGCACCTCGCACGCCTGGGCCGCCCAGGGCGGGCACCCACGGCTGCAGCACGTCCTGCTGGCGGTAGAGCGGGTTCATGTGCCGCATCAGCAGCGCGGACGACGCTGTGCTGGGCAGCTGCTGCAGCGGTGGCGCTGCCCCGAGCGGCATGTATGATGTCGCCGGGCCAACCATTGCGGACTCCGCGAGCGGCTGGGCCATTGTCCACGGCGAAGCAGGTCCTGCCATGGACGTCATCATGACGAGCTGCTCGCCATAGGCTCCGCTGCGCTGCGGAGGCGTGGCGAACGGATGCTGCATTTCTGGCTCGAGGCGCCACCCGCGCCCTTCAGCGGCAGCGTGTGACGCACGGACGAAGCGAGCGTGATTGATGTGCTCGCATGTGTTCGCCGCGAAGCTGCTGAAATCCAATTTTTCTGCGATGGATCGCTCCCGTGCGGCATGGCATTGCCGTGCGGCATGTGGCACGCACGACCAGCAATCGCATTCAGCACAGGCATACAGCACCAGGCATACCTAGCACCAGGGCGCATTGTACTCCTGAGGCGGCGCGGGCGCTGCGGGGTGCTCATTGTACCAGTTGGTCGGCGCTGTGCGGCATCCCCTGGACGCGTAGTCGCCCCACTGGATAAAGTCCGCTTGCGGCAACACCTTGGTGTCGCGCACCGGCTCTACACGGTTGAGCGCCAGGGTCACGTCCAGGGGCTGCCCTAGCGTCTTCTTAAGGTCGGTCTCGGCGCATGTGAGCGGCGCGTGGCTTCGCTCAAACTCGGGCTTGATGGCGATGGTGCTCTTGACGGCGCTGCGCAAGGTCTTGAGCGCTGCGTGTGTGCACCAAGGGATGAAGCAACAGGACTCTGGATGGCCCTTGGTTGCTGTGTGCGTCGCTCAGGACAGCAAGCGGTCCTGGCACGCTGATGCCATTTGGTGACTGATAGCTGGAGTTAACGAAAGCCGTGTGCCCGCAGACAAAGCCTTGGTCAGCGAGAAGCCCCCAGCCCCACGCATTGCTGCACGCACCTGTGCTGGGCACGTTGATGGAGGTTGGCGGCAGCGCCGCGCTCCACGCCTTGATCGACTGCGTGCCGCCTGACATGATGCTTTCCGCCGTCAGCGGAGGCAGCGACTGGCTGGTAGCCGTCGCAGCCGCCTTGCTCATGGTGCTGAATGCCGCCGTGAGCTCCAGACCTCTCTGGTGCCGCTCAAACTCCGCAGTGGCGGAGAACGTGCTGACTGCCTTGCCCTCTCCTAGCCCCAGGCTGTTGATGGTTGACTGCGCGCCCGACATGGCTGTGCTCTTGAGGCCCTCGGCTGTCCGCAGCGTGCCTCCCGCTGCGGAGGTGCTGGTGGTGCTGAGCGCGCCGGATGCCTGCAGGGCCTGCGTGGTGCCGGCCCAGTCGCCCTTGTCCTGCTTGACGCGAGGCTTGCGCCGCCGGTGTGGTGGAGCCTTGGGAAGCTCGGGGCCTGGGGAGTCCCATACTGACTCCTTGTTGAACGTACCCTGCGAGGCATTGCGGCGGTGGCGTTGACGCACGGTTGGACGTGTGCCGGGTCACCAAGGCGTGGCAGGGGCCATGGTGTTGCCGTGCATGACGCGTTGAAAGGCACACACAGCCCGTCTGCTCACGTCGAACACTTTTGGGTTCTTGATGTCGTCCGCCAGCACCAGCTCCGGCACGCCCAGCAGCAGCGCCGCCAGCTCACGCCACTCGCGGTGCAGCTGCCGCTTGGGGTAGCGCGCTGCGAATGGGCATGGCAAGCACCCGGCACACGCTGTGAGTCCCCATCGCGCGTTGCCCGACGTGCTGCGGACCTGCCAAGCGACCTCACAGACCTGACAGGGCTGCCTTGAGCGCCCTGGCGTCCAGAGAGCCCTCTCCCTTGAAGTCTGCCTCCGAGAACAGGCTCTTGACCATGGCGCGGTCAAAGATGAGCACGTGCGTGTCGAGGTACGCCTCCACCATCTCCACGCTGATGCGCCCGGACTTGACATCGCCACACTGCGCATGCAATCCAGCGTTTCACTGGCACGCCGCTCTGTTTGCTCGACGAGGAGGTACGGACTCTGCATTCCGTCCGCGGGAATGTCTGTGGGGCACGAACGCTCCTCGTTCCCCAGATTTCACGCTGCCTACGCACCCGCCGGATGAGCTCGGGCAGCACCTCGCCCTCGAGGTCCTGCGGCCGCGCCTTGGTGTTCACCACGAAGAACTCGACCGGCTCCCGCGACTTTTCATTCTCCGTGAAATTGAGGGGCATTCTCGCTGTGGGTACGCGCTGTGACGTTGACGCTCTGCGCGAGCATGGAATCACAAACCTCTCACCCAGGGCGGCAGAAAAAGTCTACGAAATCGCTTCTCGCAGCGCCAAAGGAGCGGCAATGTCGGCGCATGGTGTGGCTGGGCGTCCTGGGCCACCGTGAGCGAGGCCCAGTCGCAACAGTCCACGATGGCAGCGGCGAGACAGCGCGCAGGCCACACCAGCGGCCTCGGACACGGCGCGGCGGCCGCCAATGGCAAGCTGGGCCCGGCGCTGCGCAAGTGTGCCTACCTGGTTGGCCTGGCGTGTGCCGTGTTCGTGACGCTCCTCCCGGTGGTGCGTGCAGCGACCGTGCGCGAACGCTGAATTGAGCCAAGGCTGACACTGATACAGTGCACGCTGACGCACCTGGTGCTGCTGCTGTTCGCGCAGTCGCTGATGCTGGTGGGCGGCGAGAATTGCGCAGTGGAGCACGGGCAGCAAAGCAGCCACGACCCTCCGAACTGGTTCCAGCAAGGTGAGGGGTTGGGGGGTCACACAGCTGCAGGCGGGTGCCGGCATGTGTATCCGCCAACGGCCACGTCGCCCGTGTGCGCTGCGCAGCCAACCCGTTCAGCCACTCCAACCTGTGCCGGGTCAAGCGCAACATCGCCAGCATGCACATGACGGTGAGGAGCGGGGCGGGGACACCAACGACGAGGCGCGCACTCGCCATGCCAGGGGTGCCGGCGAGCGCTGCCGCAGCTGCACGCACTGTGCCTGCGTGCACACTGCCACCTTCGCAGAGTGCCAGCTCAGCGCCCATCAGCCACGTGGGCTGGAACGGCGACGGCCACACCGCAGCAACCCCGCGCGGCAGCGACGCCAGTGCCACAGGTGCAGCACCACCCCCAAGCAGCGAGCTCGTCACCATCACAGTGCAGGACCACAGCCCTCCTCCCAAGCAAGAGGCGGGGCCGCAGCTATCGGCTGCGGAAGCACAGGAGCAGGCGTGGGCGAGGCAGCGGGCCGCCAACAAGCAGCGGCAGCGGCGCACCGCCGGCGACCAGTATGATGAGATAGAGCTGCCGGAGGGCGACGTGGATGTGGAGCGCATCCTGGTGAGGCGCTGAAAGGGGGGGTGGCTCTACAGCTCCTGATCCTGATGAGCTGGGCACAGGCGGTACATGCTCGGCCTGCCCGGCCACCACTCTGCTGGTGGTGGGAGAGGGGCTCACAATGGCTCCAAGCCAGTGCCAAATATACAAACAGGTGGTGGCACCACGTTGGCGTGCGTCCACCATGGCAGGCGTGGGAGCGGCGGCGTGTGCTGGCACCCATCACCCAACCTGTGCGCTGCGTTGTGCCGGCGCGCAGGCCTTCCCTCACTACGATGAGTGCAACCTGTGCAAGGTGTGCGTGCCCCTGGACGTGGTCAAGCACCACCCACAGGCGCAGGCGCACCCCGCCGTGCGCAAGGTGCACCTCACACAGGTGCGCACGCAACCACCTAGCTTTGCTCCCGCTTAACCAACAGCTCGTGGCAGAGCAGTCTTGCGTCAGGAGACAGCTCCGTAGCATGCGCCCTGTCCTGCGCATGAGTTCACACGCTGTGGCGCATGATTGCCCCCGCCTGCATACGCAGACCCTAGACGAGGACGTCACGGTGGAGGTTGAGCCCATGCCGCCCAGCAGCACCGCTGGCAGTCGCGGTGGCAAGGGCCTCCGACAGCTGAGCCATTGGGAGCCACATGCGCTAGGAGCAGCAGCAGCAGCAGCAGCAGGGAATGGAGGGAGTGGGGTGCCCCATGAGGTGCGGACGGTGCGTTGGGACGCGACTTCAAACAGGACGGTGGCGCGGCGGCGCGGGCGGCAGCTGCACGCCAACAACAAGCTGGATGAGACGGAGTCCGACAGCATCTACTATATCAAGGTGCGACATGGTGAAGGAGGGTGGGAGGGAGGAAGGAAGACAGTCAGGGCATGCACCTTGTGATGTCGTTCGTCAGCGCACTTTGGCTCAAGTTGCTGATGTTGTGTGGACGTGGCGGAGCGCGGCACATGTGTGCTCATGCGCTCGGCACGTGTCCACAGGGCAAGCGCATCGACATCTTTGACATTGCTCCCGGCGACACCAAGGCGGGCCCTCGCAAGATGCTGCCCAACTGCACCGTGTGCTGGGGCTGCTCGCACACGCTCGAGATGATGGCCAGCGGCAGCGTCATGGCAGGGTCCTATTACTCGCACGAACCTGGGGGGTCACCCAGCTGGCTCTTCAGGTGCGCGATGGGAGTGACGGGCGGGGGACCGGGATAGGGTGCGGCTAGCGTTCCAGTGATGTACTCAAACCCATTCAGGCCCAGTGCTGCTCCTAACAATTGACCAGGATGTGGGCCGAGAATCAGCTCCCACCACAAGCCACTGATGCAGTCAGGCACAAGAGGAGCTGCTGATGTGCCCCGCCGCGCTTGCTGTTGCTCGCAGGGTGCGGAGCAACCGCACGCGCTCCGGGTGGGCCGTGGTCAAGAGCTGGTGCGTGCCGGTGCGCAAGGTCAAGCAGCGGGGCCTGGCCATGTGCAGCCCCACCAAGGTGTACGCACAGGTCAAGCTGCTGCTGGCGCAAAACAAGGCGAGTGGCTTTTCACTTGTCACGCGCCACGCGATGAAGCTCTGCCACACGTGCCTCTGACGGCTTGACATTGCCTGCTGTGTTTCGCCAGTGCACTCGTGATTGGCCTCCTACTGCTGCTGCTCACAGGCTGGTGGCAGTCTGCCAGGGCACACCGCCGGGCACAGCTGCCAGTGTAAGCTAAGAGCATGAGCGCATGCGCCTGTTCCAAACACTCGCAGGTGATTCGTGAGTGCGGGCTCAACAGTATCATCCCGGCGCTGTGGGTGGAGCCGGTGCGCGGCGTCATCCCGGGCCACGGCTTCCGCATCGACTGGCTAGGCTTGTGGGCGGACGTGGCCGACGGCGCATCCGTGCAGAACATCCATGTGCGTGCACCTTTAGCGCGCTGGTGCACTCGTGTGGGACCTGGTGCAGCGTCCCCTAGACCTGAGCCGCACCTCGTGCCTGGCTGCCGGGCCTTGTGACGGCAGCTGCTCTGCTGCGCCGCACCTTTTGTGCTGATCTTGGCGGCTGTGGCAATCGCGATGATGCCTTGTGCAGGAGTTTGGCAAGCCGCGCACGCCGCCCCCGGTCCTGCTGGACATGCTGGTCAAGCGTGTCAACCACACAGAGGTGCAGATGGTGGCCGTCTTTGATGTGCTCACGTCCCAGTGCGACCGGCACCAGCAGAACCTGTTCCTCACCGAGTCGGGCAAGCTCTGGGCCATCGATAACGACCAGGTGCGCGTCACGTTATGGCCATGCAGCATCGTGTTGGCCTGCTGGTGTGCCCAGTGTGGCATGTCAGTGGTAAGGTCCTGCATAGCCACATGCTGGCGTTGACGATCATGCATCACCTTGTGCATGATTCACAATGTCCTTGTGCGCGTGATCTTTTGTGACGGCTGCAGCATCATGACACCTGTTGTGAACGCCATGCAGTGACGATGATGATGATGATGATCGTGTGCGCTGCAGGTGTTTGGCGTGGCGTGGCGCCAGTGCGGCGTGGACTCGATGCTGCTGCCCACCACTCAAAAGTACATGATCAACCACCTGGGCTTCTTCTACGTGCTCAAGTACCCACAAAAGGTAGATGTGCAGCTCGTAGGGGGCGCGCAATGCAACCTGCATCGTCCCAACATCTTGACAACCTGATGCGGGTGCTGATCCTTGCAGCAGCTCACAGGCCAGCCCAGAAGTCTTTGGCAGCGACTGTCATAGAGCATGCCTCAAACGATTTCCACGCCATGGCACGCAGGACCCGTGCCGCACGTGGGTGGACGCCCTCAACAGCACAGACCGTGCCCTAGACGATGCCCACGCCATGGCACCGCCTGCTTGATTCTCGCAGGACCCGCCCCGCACGTGGGTCGACGCGCTCAACCCTCTCATGCTGCTCGACTATCGCTGCCATGTGGAGGGCGGTGTGCTGGGCACCCGCTTCCCCGGCAAGCTGGGCCAGTGCCTCAAGCACATCAGCAGCCTGTCGCCGCCGCGCATTATGGTCGAGTACGGGTACCCATCCATGCGCATGGCGCACGCTGTCTTCAACCGCTCCAGAGGTGCGTGCCTGCTCATCGCCATGATCAGCGCATGGCGTTTATGGTGTTGTGATGCTGCAGCCGTGTGTAGCCCGGCCACCCGTGCCAACCGTGGACTCAGGCTGCTGTGCCACCCGTGGACTGCACCCGGGTGCATGGATGCCATCTGACGTCGCGCTGTGTGCTGGCGTGCACACCGCGTGCAGACATGCACACCAAGGGCTTTGAGTGGACGCTGCTGTACGGCGAGCCCACCAACCAGCCGCAGCACCGCTACAAGGTGCCGCCTGCCTGCTGCAACATGACCTTCAACGCCAAGACAAACAAGTGAGCGCTGCGAGTTTGCTCTTTTGCGGCACTGGAGGGACGGCCACATCAAGCAGCCTCATGGCGTCCAACGTGCGTGCAAAGGAGAGCTCACCATTTTCAGCAGCCTGTGCCTGCACGTTGCCGCAGGTACGCGTGCACCACGCGGTGGAAGCAAATGTCAGAGATTCCGTTTGGCAACCCCTGGCACGGCGGCAAGTGGCACGGCACGCCTGGCAAGGACACGGGGACGTACGAGGGCGGCACGGTGTTCTAAACAGGCGCACCGGCAGGCGCTGGTGGCACCCATGGAGGTGTGCGTGCGGCCGTGCACATCGCGCTTTCTTTCTCAGGCGGTTCTTTTGCGTGCGGTGCGGGCGGTCTTGGGTGGATGAGGAGGAGTAGAGGGACAGTACAAGGGTGGATTCAAGCCGCTTCGCAGCCCATTGGTCTTGGCAGCGCTTGCTCGCTGTCTCCTTCGTGTTGGCTTTTTGCCCTGCCCTGCCCTTTCTTCCCCACGTGATCTTCACCATGGGACGTGTGGGATCTCCGCACGTCATTCATGCGTCTTTTCCTCTGCGCGCTGCTGCTCCGTCCTTTGGAGCCGAGGGCCTCGCTGATTCTGGTGTATATGGGCCTGCCCGGCCCCTTCCCCTAGCGTGACCAGGCAGACAGACAGCAGACTAAGGACTGCGTGCAGCAGGGCTATGGCTGCGGGAGCGAGGATTCGCTTGCACTTGGTTTTCAGATGCATTCACGCACGCACAGACGCACTGACGGGTGACGCAGACTAAAACTCATTGACGAGCGAGCATTCATCCCTTGTAGATTGACGAGGTGCGGGCGGGGAGCGCTCCTCGGGCGCCCTGGATGGCTGTGCCCTGCAGTGATGAGGTGTGGCACCTGTGCTGCAATTCACCGCCGCTGACGGCGCAGCATGCCCAGCATACTGAAACTGACAGTTTGAACTACAAATTGACAGCAAGTTCCTCTGCTCCGCACAACACGCACAGAGGTGCTGCTGTGCGCAGCCTTTTCAGCAGCGCGAGGATGCCTCGCAGGAAGCAGCCGAGGGGCGCTGCGGCGCCGAGCGCGCCAGGAGGAGGCGCGGGGGACACGCTCGACTGCGCGCCGGAGGACTGCATGTTCTGCGACAAGGGCGACTTCGAGCCGCCCGGCGTGTTCGGGCCACGGACGCTCATCACCTGCAGCTGCTGCAGCATCCGCTGCTTCCACGTCGAGTGTATGGCCGCCAAGGGCGGCCGCGTGCTCGACGAGCGCGTGCTGGCGCCGGAAGCGTTCTGCTGCTGCGACGAGGTGCGTCGTGCTGCTGCGCGTCGCTGGGGGCTCGCTCGCTTGCTGTGCGTGTGTGGGGCCCCGATGGACACGATGCCGGGCCCTGCGCTCCCTTCCCCGATGCCCCGCGCAGGCGTGCACCAAGGTGCGGCACGGAGCCAGGTGTCGGCAGCGCCCTGCCACGGAGCGCGTGTGTTCGAGCTGGTGCAGCGTGAGTCCCCGCAAGGTTGCGCACCTGCGCGATGAAGCTGTGCCCGCGCGCGCGCGCGCAGATCCACGAGGCGTGGGCGCAGCGCAGTGGGCTGCAGCGCCAACAGGTGCCCGGAGAGCCCGCGGAGTACACGTTGCAGGTCGTCAAGCACAAGCAGGGCGACAGAGGTGCGAGTCTGCTCCTCGGCGCGTGGCGCCCCACCGCAAGCACCGCGATGGTGCACAGCGTGCGCGCGACGTGCGCGTGGTGGCTGCAGGCGTCGAGTTCGCCATCGACAGCGCCATCAAGATCTTCCACTCCTGCTTCAGTGAGTGCGCAAGGCGGAGAGGACTCCACACACAGGCGTGCAGGCACCCGCTAAGCACCTGCATGCCTCACTGACACCACCTCTGCAGGCAAGGTCATGATGGACAACGGGCGCGACCTGGTGGAGATGGTGTGCCGGGGCTATGAGGAGCCAGACGCGCTTGCTGGCGGCAACACCGCGCCAGCCTCAAGCAGTGCGCAGCAGCCAGCAGCCAGTGGGGAGGGCAAGGCTAAGCCTGGGGCGGCCAAGGCTGGGGCGGCCAAGCACGGCAAGGGGCAGGGCAAGGCACCGCCACGCGGCGCAGGGGGCAAGAAGCAGGGCGGCAAGAGTGCTGCGGGCACCAGCAGCAGCAGCAGCAGCAGCAGCAGCAGCAGTGACAGCGATTCGGACAGCGATGACGACGAGGAGGAGTCTCACCACTACGGTGCGTGCGGTGCGCGGTGCACCGCAAGCGCCACGTGCCCGTGCAGACAATCAAGCTGGGTGTGCCCTGCACCTGCACCTGCTCGTGCTCTCGCAGGGGAGTTCAGGGTGCTGCTGCTGCGCAAGGGCGGCGTGGTGGTCACGGTCGCCACCATCAGGTGAGACGAGTTCCTTCAAGCCAGCGCAAAACAACACCCTTTGCATGTGCGGGCCATTTCAACCTTGCCGCGAGCTCATTGGCACGGCTCGCCTGTGTGTGCATGTGTGCGCCACGCAGGCTGTTTGGGCCGCACTTTGCCGAGATGCCCTTTGTGGCCACACGTGAGGGGTACCGACGAGAGGGGAACTGCAGGCGCCTCATCAAGGTGCGAGAGAGAGGAGGCTGCTTTGCTCAGAGGCAGGTGCGGCAGAGCCATGCAGTGAGCGCGTGCAGCACGTATCAAGGCATTCAGAAGCGTGCCACGGGCGTGTGGCAGGGCAGGCAGCGTGCGAGCGAGGGGCCCTCAGGCTCAGCTCTTTTGTGGGCATGAACGCAAGAAGATGTCCACGTTGCTTCCGCTGCCGCTGGCTGCATTCAATGATTGTGCAGCCTTGCTGATGGCTGCTGCGCTGCGGCTGCACGTGCGGTGCGCAGGGCGTCGACGCGCTCCTCGCCAGCCTGGGCGTGCGGCTGCTGGTGCTGCCCTCAGTCCGCAGCGTGGCGGGCATGTGGCTCAACAAGTTTGGCTTCACCAAGGTGTCGGACGAGGAGGCAGAGGTGCGTCATGGTTAGGCGCACACCTAGGCCGCACCAGGCGCAAGCAGCCTGCGTACGCTCCAGCCTGCTACCCTAGCGTGAGTGTGTGCCACTCACAGCCTGCGAGCCTGCGTGCCGGCGGCGCCCATGCGCCCACCTGACGCCCTCCTGATGCTGTGGGCCACGCTTGCAGGTGCTGTCTCAGTGCCAGATCGTGGAGATGGACCCCGACACCTCGATGCTCATCAAGCGCCGCGTGGGCCAGCCTCTCCCGCCCTCCTCCTCCTCCGGCCCCGCCTCCTCCGCGCCCCGCGCCGCTCGCCAGCAGCAAGAGGCAGCCGCCGCGC
Organism: Chlorella sp. KRBP; assembly: GCA_004335735.1. NCBI lineage: Eukaryota > Viridiplantae > Chlorophyta > Trebouxiophyceae > Chlorellales > Chlorellaceae > Chlorella > Chlorella sp. KRBP. Next base: position 33,250 of record QAXK01000547.1, read on the forward strand.
GATCCGCCTTCGCCAGCAAGCAGCGCTCCCGGAAGCGCGGCGCTTCGGGCGGCGGCGCCAGCAAGCCCGCTCGCGCCCGCGGCAGCGACGAGTCGAGCAGCAGCAGCAGCAGCAGTAGCGAGGGAGGCAGCTCCGATAGCGACGCCGCGGTGAGCGTCAGCTCCGACTCAGACGACGACAGCGATGCGGAGATGGCGGACGAGGACCTCGAGGTGGCCGGCGGCAAGGGCAGGTGGAAAGGCGGTGCTGCGGGGGCCAACCCCAAGCCCGTCCGGCCTCGCACCAACGGCGGCGGTGGACCGCCTCCCAGGCCACCTGGAGTGGGGCCACCCGTCGGACCCAGGTCTGTTGCTCAGTATCAGGCAGAGCAGTCCGCTGCTGCAGCAGCGTCTGGAGAGAAGCCGCAGCCGGCGGGTAGCGGCGCCACCACCGTCACCACCACCTCCGCACTCCAGCCGCACCCTGGCGGGACTGACCCTACACCAGCTGGTGCCACGTCAGCCAAACCGCCACCCGCGCCCCGCAACCGCCAGCCTGGTGGTGGTGGCGGTGGTGCGGCGTCGGGGACCAAGCGCCCCGCTGCGCCCAGGTCCCGCCCACCTGCTGGCGGAGCTGGTGGCAAGGCAGGAGCGGTGGCAGGGGCGCAGAGGGGTGCGGGCGGCGTGGGTGGTAGGGCTCGTGGGCCAGCGGGCGGAGGTGCGGGTGGTGGGAGGATGACGGCGCAGGATAAGGTGAAGGTCAAGGCGCTGAGGCAGGCGGCAAAGGCGCACCGGCGGGCGAGGACGGACGAGCTGCTGGCTATGACTCTGGCAGGTGCGTGTGCATCATCATCATCATCATTGCATGGCGTTCACGACATCATCATTGCACGGCGTTCACGACAGGTGTCATGATGATGAAGCG
>QAXK01000549.1:0-10533 GCA_004335735.1 Chlorella sp. KRBP
ATGCAATGCCGACAACTCGGATGCGGAGCACTCCGCGAGGCGCCAACCCATGCATGCTGCATGCGAGATGCGATTTGATATTGGAAGTCTGATTGCCAGACATGGCTGTACCAGATGTAAAGCTCACCACACACAGCCTGATCGTCGCCACGAGGCCAAATGTGTACGAGAGGGGCTTGCATGGCACGCCATGCCCATACAGCGAACGGTACCGATCAGGCAGCCAGCGAACAAACCATGTGTGCCGCATGCCCGGGGCCTTGGCTGTCCGCAGGTGGCGTCCCTCCTTGCCGCCGAGTACACGCCAGAGGAGGCGGCCTTGGTGCCGCTCAAGCAGCCGCACGAGCTGGCCGCAGTGCTGGACGCTATGTGCTGAGCAGCCCTGGATGGCGCGTGCCGAGCGGCAGTACCAGGGCCCTTTTCAGTGGTGATGGCTTCCTCAGTGTGCCAGGGCATCGCTGGCACTGCCCATCCTGCCCCCCGCGCCCGGCGCCATCGCAGCTGTCGGATCGTCTTCCGTCCTGGCCACAAGGCGGCTCCCCCGGCCTGGCGCACACCTCAAATTGTTGTTGGTCCTGGTCCGTTTGCCCTCATTTGCTTGCTTCTGCGCTCCCGGATGGACGAGTTCTCTTGTGCTGGGGGCAAGTCTTTCGCGCTCCAGCCCGTGCCATTGGCCCAATCACTTCGATGGAAGGACGAAGCGACCATCAGGGGCTCGCTGACGAGCACGTGTGTGGTGCCGAAGGATTGAGAGAACCGAATTCGGTTGGAAGGAGAAGGAATGGGGAACGCCAGAACGAGAGAGAAGGCCTGGATATGAGCGCTCGCGTCGCCAGCATCGCGCCACTCCTCACCATTGCAGCCGGAACAGCTTCTACGGTGCAGCGCCTCAGACGTGCGGGCAGCGCAGGTGCCGCCACCTTCGCCCGCGGGCGCCACTGCCTCATCATCGCCTCAACGCTTACAGGAGCATCAGGGCCAGCAGCGCATCTGAGGAGGGCCGCTGTGGCCACAGCAGCACCACCACCTCAGAGCGCCTCACGCGCCAACGCCACCTCCAGCAGCCGGATGGCTCACGGCGGTTTAGGCGGTGGCAAGCTCAAGCTGCTGTGCCTGCATGGTGAGCTGCTGCGTTGGAGCTTCTGGTGCGCGTTTGGAGGCGTGGACGCGGGGCTGCGTCCACTCGCCCTCCACCTTAACCGCGGGGCATGGGTTACCGCGGGGCATGGGCGACGGCTGCTGAGCGCTTCCTATTTCAGCTATGAACTGACATCCTGTCCTCATGTCCTCCACGCGTGGGGCTGGCTTGGGACAAGGCGGTGCGGCCGCGACTCGAGGCCGTGCCGTCCCTTGCCATCCACCGTTATAATAACTGGCGGCGTGGCTGAGGGCATGGGGCTGGCGACGGGCCACGGGCCACGTCGTTGTACACCATCCGTGCTGCCTTGGTTGATGCGGCCTGACGCCCCGTTTGCAAGCTACACACACACGGTAGTGGGCTCCGGCCCCGCCGAGGCGCCCAAACAGATGCAAATACCGACACACACACACACACACCGCCCTCTGGCGATCTTTTGTGACGGCTGCAGCATCATGACACCTGTCGTGAACGCCATGCAATGATGATGACGCTCCCGCTGCGTGCAGGGTACACGCAGAGTGCAGCCAGCTTTAGCTCGCGGATCGGCTCCATGCGCAAGGGGCTCAAGTCCCGCGTGGAGTTTGTCTTTGTGGACGGGCCGTTCGAGGTGAGAGCCGGGCAGTCGTGGTGTGTGTGTCCATATATGCATCTGTTTGGGCGCCTCGGCGGGGCCGGAGCCCAACTACCGGGCGTATCAGATGTCTCGCAGCACTCAGGCACGCGAGCTGTGCTTGTGGACGAGTTGTTTGATGTGAGTGCCCACATGAGGCATTGCCTGGTGTCAGGCGCCCGTACAGGAGGTGGCTTTTCACCCGTGTGGTAACTGCACATCATGAGAGACATAAGAATGCAGATGTGCGTGTGATTCCTGCTGTCCTCCTGTCCCACGACACCTGTCGTGAACGCCATGCAATGATGATGCGAGTAGGCAGCTGCAACACTCACCCACACGTGCGAGCCGCTTGGCGGTTTGGCGGTTTGGCAGTGTGTTCGTTTGCTGCGATGGGACTGGCGTGCCATGCAAGCCCCTCTCATACACGTGCCACATTGCCCTGCAGTCCACGGGCCTGCCAGGCGCCGAGGTGAATGAGGCGCAAGGCCTGGAGACGGGAGGGCGGTCCTGGTGGCAGTGGCACGACGTCGGGCCTGCGGCGCGACCGTCACTAGCAGCCGAGTACACAGGGTGGGAGCAGACGCAGCAGGTGCGCGTTGGCATGGTTGAGGTAGGCGCAAAGGTGCAGCAGACGCAGCAGGTGCGCGTTGGCATGGTTAAGGTGGGCGCAAAGGTCGCTGGGAGCAAGCGTAGAGCAGGTGGCATGCAGGGCGCCACAAGGCGGTGCAGCCACAGGAGGCCTTCTATGGCTTGTGTGTGTGTCGAGCTTTACACCTGTTGCGGTCATCTCTGGCAAGCAGAGGTGGGTACAGCTGTGTGTGTGTCGATGTTTGCATCTATTTGGGCGCCTCGGCGGGGTCGGAGCCCATCTAACGGGCGTATCAGATGCCTCGCAGCACTCGCACTATGTGTTGCTTTTGCTTGCAGGTGCTGGTGGAGGCAATACGTGAGCACCAGCCCGACGGCTTGCTGGGCTTCTCACAGGTAGCGTGCGGCATCTGTTAATCATAGTGCCGATTGGGGTTACCTGGTCCCAATGCCAGCGCTGTGCGGCGCTATCTTGTCTCGCAAGATCAACACTTATTAACAGGCACCAACTGTCAGGAAGGTGGCATGCAAAACCAGAAGAGGAGAGGAGAGGAGAGGAGAGGATACCTCGGGACAGAAATCACCCAGCCTCAGAAGGCTGTGCGTTCGGGTTGTGTTCAGGGGGGGTGAGGGTCATCCCACATACCCTAATGCAAAGCCCCAACTAACCTCTGCCACGTGCACCCACATGATGCAGGGTGCCACGGCGGCAGCGCTCATGCTGTCGCACCTCCAGGACGCCGACGTGCAGCAGCAGCTGGCCGGGCTGCCGCTTCCACGCTTTGCCATCTTGGTGCGACCTCCTCATGGAGGCTTGGGTTAGGGTTAGGGGTGGGTTAGGGTTTCTCACGGGGCGTCTGGCAGAAACCGCTCAGAGCGAAGGGGAGAGTGCTCAGGGCTGAGGGGGGAAGGACTAGCGTTTCTGTTTCAAGACTTGTCAATTTGTCACGCCAAGGCTTCCTTTCCACGTGCACCGGTCCCGATGCTGGTGGCTGCACCAGTGCCGGTTCCTGCGTGCAAGGCCCCATCTCCCACACGTTCCTTGCCTCCCCCTCCCACACGTTCCTTGCCTCCGCCTCCCACATGTTGCTTGCCTCCCCCGCTCACGCTGCAGGTGGCTGGGTTCGTGCCTCGTGACCCGTCGTACGCTGCCGTGATGCAGCGGCAGCGAGTGGAGCTGCCCACCTTGGTGGTGCACGGGGAAAAGGATGCCTTGGTGAGCAACCTGTTTGGTGCTGAGCAGTCTAGTGAGCAACCTGTTCGGTGCTGGACAGTCGGGTGAGGAACCTTTTTGGTGCTGGGCAGTCTGGTGGGGATTGGGCATGTGCTGCAGTATGTCCCTTGTGCCAGGCGCCCAACATGTTGCAGGCATAGCACCAGGTATAGCAGCGGAGGGAACAGCATCATTCACAAGCCCAAGGTGCCCAGGTGCATGGCATGAGCTCGGCGCAGGCACGGAGGCGAGCCACCATGCTGCGTGTGGTGTTTCGTTGCATGTTGCCGTCAGCCGGGCATGGCTGCTTGGCATAGCAGGCAGGTCATAAGACCAAAAGACCTGGTGTGGTGCGCAGGTGCCTTGGGAGCGCACCGAGGCACTGCTGCAGGGCCTTGGCAACGCCACGGTGCTGAGGCACGAGGGCGCGCACCTGGTGCCCACCTGCACTGGCGCATTCAAGCAGGTGGGTTTAGCTCAAGGGTGTGAGCTTGGTAAGGTACCGTGCCGTAATGCGCTGCTTCATCTGTTTGCCAGAGATGGCCGCTCTCCAGATGTAAAGCTCAACACATACTGGTGTCCCAGGCACTGGCTGGTGTGTTGAGGCACAGCCAAGGCGCACAGCAGAGGCATTTGTCGGGCATCTTGAGCAGCCCTCTGCCGTGCTCTGTGCGTTGCAGGCCGTGGTTGCGTTCCTGGACGCCATCCCTCAAAGGGTGGGAGCAGAAGCCAATGGTGGCGACGTGAGCTAAGGTGCCATGGCTGAGTGATCAGAGTGAGGCCTGCCGCCCAGTGGTGGTTGCACCGCTGCTGCAATGGCGCGCTGCCTGCCAATAGGGCGCTTCCCCATTGTGACGCCGCTTTCCCGGGCTTATCTCTATTGCTCTGCCAATGAGAGCTGCATTGCAAGCACGACAGTCCGGCTCCGCTGCCCATGCGACCGCACTGCTGCACCCGCCGCCCATCATCATCTTGCTTCCAAAATGATGATGCACAGCACAATGCGGAGCTCCCAAATGCGCGCCTCCGCCACGCACGGCCACGCAGAGCTGCACACCACACCCGCTCGCCCGCTTGCCCCTGCAACCACACACGAGCCCAGCAGCCGCAGCGCAGCGCAGCAGCAGCGACGCAGATCGCAGCTCCATGAAGGTACAGCCGCGAGCGGAGAGCAGACAGGCCTCATGCTCACCCGCAGGAGCGCGGGTCTGTGCGCCGTGGCTGCGGCCCTGGCCACAGCAGGCAGCGCAGCACCAGCACTCGCAGCCACGGCGATAACAGCGGCACCAGAAGCAACGGCATCAGCGGCACGAGCGTGTCCACCCCTGCTGAGCCTGGGGCTGGCCACGGCCTTCACCGCGGCCGCTTACGACGCCATGGTGGCCCTGCAGGTGAGCAGGAGGTCGCATTGCGACTTCGGAGCGCCGTTGGCAGGCGTGCTGCTGGGCGTGGTGCAGCTGTGGGCGTCCTAACGCATGAAGCGAGCTGCCCAGGGGGAGGGATGGGGGCACCCAGATTGCGTGGTTAGCATGGCTGGTGCGCGTGCCGGCTGATGTAGGCGCTTCTCTCGCGTGGCAGGAGCCTGATGGCGGCTGGTGCGCGTGCCGGCTGATGCAGGCACTTCCTTCGCGTGGCAGGGGCCTGATGCCTGCTGGTGCGCGTGCCGGCTGATGTAGGCGCTTCTCTCGCGTGGCAGGAGCCTGATGGCGGCTGGTGCGTGTGCCGGCTGATGCAGACGTTTCCTTTGCGTGTTGCGCTGAGATTTCTGGCCCCGCAGGTGATGCCAGAGGTAGACTTCCAGCGCGAGAATTTTTTGCTGCGGCAGCGAGAGGCGCGCTACTACTTCAACGCGCAGGCCAACAGGCAGCGACTGAGGGACCAGACGCTGCTGCTGCCCCAAGGTGTGGGTGCCCCTAGGGTGCTGGGTTGCGCGTCTTCAGTACAGACTTGCTCGCTGCACGCGTGAAAGCGTGGGAGTGAGTGAGTGAGTGAAAGAGTGAGTGAATGAGTGCATAGAGGGGCAACAAAGGGGCCATGGCCTGCTTTCCCTTTGATGCCACACCTGCAGGCACGGGTGCCAGTGACGATGCTCCACTGAATGCGACAGCGTCCGAGGACGGTGCGGGCGTGACCGATCCCTTGATCTTCAATTTCACCTGCTACGTGGCCTGGAAGGTGAGCGCTTGCTCGCGTAGGGGTGCCTTGTGTGGCGGCTTGCTTGACTCCACACCACGCAAGCAACGCTCGCGCTGACGCATGCGTGATTGGTCAGCGGAGGTGCGGGTGGGGTGAGTTGGAGGCTCACCGCCCTGGCATGCTGCGTTGCCTGGAAGGTGTGCCCTAGCACTCATCCACGAGCCCACATTCCTCAACCCTACGTCCTATGTTAAGGGCTTGCCCCACATGTGAATACAGGTGATTGCGCGGCATGTGGTTGGTGCGGAGGCCCGCACGCGCTTCTGCCTGGAGGCAGGCAGGCAGCTGCTTGGCAAGGTGTGGCCCCAGGGGCTGGAGAGCGCCACCGATGCAGCCAAGAAGGGGCCAGGTGCGTGTGTGCGTGCATGCGGGCGGGCGGGCGGGCGTGCTTGCGTGCGCAAATTCGTATGGTGAGCTTTACATCTGGTACAGCCATGCACCAGTCAGGCAAGCAGATACCTACGTGCAACGTTGCACGTTGATGACGGGCAGCGTGGTCTCATGACGACGCTGGCGAGCACTACTGCTGTGCACGCCTGCAGGCGGCCAGGCCGATGAAGAGGCGCTGGCAGGGCTGGTGCAGGGCCTGCTGCAGCGGCTACAGGACGGAGGCTACTGCTGCACGTGAGGCCAGCAGCAGGGACGCGTGGCGTTCGCGACAAGTGTCATGATGCTGCAGGGACGCCAGTGGTGGGGCCAGCACAAAGCCAGGTCCGCTTGTGCTGCTTGGTTCCACGTGGAGCTTGGGCAATGTGCTAAGTATGTGGTAATGCTAATGTGCCAATGTGTGCCTGCAGCGCCCAGCTGGTGTGGGGTGAGCTGCCCGGTGGTTGGCCCCAGGACTGGATGACCTCCCAACCCTCACGCATGGGCATGGTGCCCCTGCAAGGCAGCGCCGCCGCATCTGGCTTCAACTTCCAGGTGGGCTGGGTGTGCGGGGCTGCAGCCAGGGCTGTGCAGCTGCACTCAAGAGCTTGGAACACTACGCAAGGCCCCGCTGCTGGTTGGTAGCGTGTAGCCCTGAAGGCCCGTATGCATGCTTGCAGACTGGCAGTCGCTTGTGTCTTTTCCTGTTGCCTTGTGCCTTGTGAGCCATCTGTGAGCAGCCGAGAGAGCAGCGCCAGCAAAAGCCGCTCTCTACTCCACCGCATTTGCAAGCGCGCACACACACACACCATCTGTAGGTCAAGGTGCACCGTGCCTTGTGCCTTGTGAGCCCATCTGTAGGTCAAGGTGCACCGTCCCGCTGACCTGGAGGGAGGAGTAGCACTGAGGTCCGAGGAGGAGGGCTTCTGGCAGCGCTCTGGTGCGTGTGTATGTGTGTGTGTGGCGAGCTTTACATCTGGCATCATAGCCATGTCTGGCAAGCAGCTTCAGTGTGTGCGCTTGCAAACGGGGCGGCCCAGCCACGGTAACCAAGGCAGCACGGATGAGCAGCGAGGAAACAGTAGGCACCAGTCCAGGCCAGAGCATGCAGTCACCGAGCCACCAATGGTGTGTGCGGCCTCGTTGCTAGTGCACAGCGTGCACGCGCTGGATGTGATGCTGTCAGAGCCCTCATGCCCACGGCACGCTTGCTCCTCCAAGGCCAGACGCCTGCTCCTCCCACCCCTGCCCCCGCACGCAGTGTCGTCCATGCTGGTGCACCTGCTGCGCGCGGCGGGCTACCCTGGCGTGGGCCCCAACAGCGTGGACGAGACCTTCTTCCAGGATCAGTGGCAGCCCCCCGCTCGGCTTGTGGACCAGGTGCTGCTTGCCCTTGGCGATCCTTTGGAAACGTCGGCGGGCGTGGACTTCTACCCTAGCACCCTGGTGCAGAACTGGGAAGTGACCGCGTGAGGGGCGTGAGGGGTGCATCTGTTTTGCTGCTGCGGATGCCCTGCTGCAAATCACCAACTGCGCGACGTCACTCAACCTTCCACCTGCCTGGACCCGTCGCAGCAGCAAGATTTGCAAGGTGCACACCCACGACAGCACCAGCCTGCCACACTGTTTCTCTGCGCAGAGCGTTCAGGAGCTTCTGCCACACGCAAACCAATCATTCGATCTTGTGCCACGCGTTGCTGCAAGGTGTAAAGCTCACCATCAGCCGCACAAATGATGACGCCACAACGTGGTGGTACATGCGATGCACAGCGCAGGTGCAGGCGCATAGAAAAGACCCCAAGACAGGCTGCCAAAGCACAGGTACAGGTTCCAGGAAGCAGGAGCGTGCCCAGGCGTAGGGACGCACTGCGCACTGGCCGCACAGAGCCACCAGCAGCTGCAGCAGCTAGGGCCTCACGCTCCTCACAACCGCGTAACCCGCATGATCTCTAGCGTCAGGTGCGGCACCCCTCCAGAAGCGCCGTCACCACCACCGCCACCACCACTGCCACCACCACCACCGCGAACAAGCCCGCCCGCATTGCTGCCGGCAGCCAGCTGCATCAACTCTGCCTCCTCCTCACTGCTGATCTTGCCTTCGCACAGAAGCGTGAGCTTGAGAGGGTGCGCCAGCCTCGCCACCCCACCCCGCACCACGGCCTTCACAGACGGAAAGCATCCATAATGGCCAAGCTCCGGGACGATGAGTTTGACGTGCGTGATGCACGTGGGCAGAGCGCCCAGCAGCCTTGCGAACCGCTCCTCATCTGGCCGGAGTTGGAAACCAAACATCGTGCAAAGGGTGTGGATAGCCCCACTCTGCTGCAGCAGTGGCACCACCTCCTCTTCTAGTCGCGTCGAGATGAGCACTGCCTTGTCCAGGCGCAGAGTGTTGATGCCCGCCTGGCCCGACATGAGTACCAGGCGCAGAAGGGCTGGCACGAAGCTGCCCGGGCCATAGAGGCCGAACAGCCTGCCGCCAGGCTGCAGCCACCACTCCCTCGTGCCCTTGCAATCACTCGGGCAAGGCAGTAGCACCAGCCGACCGCTGCTGTGCAGCTGCCGCAGCAACGCCACACCCGCCTCTCGTGCCTGCTCCTCCTCCTCATCCCCGTCGTCCACCAAATCTCTCAATCCTCCCTCAATGGTGAGCCGCTGCAGGTTGGCGAGCGGCAGCGTGCCCAGCACTTTGGTGTCCGCCGCCCGTGCCACCGTCAGCGTCCTCCACCGGCAGGGCTGCTGGCTAAAGTCACCTTCCAACCGGTGGAAGTCATCCACGGTCACGTGCTGCAGCGTGGGGTGCTGCAGCAGGGCCTCCACCGATTCGATGCACTGCATGCCCTCCAAGTGGATGTGCGTGAGATGCTGCAGACCCTCCAGCACGTAAACGTACCGGAAAGCCCTGCAGGACTCGCCGCCAAGGCGCGCATGCGTGGCGTTGGCGGCCAGGCGGGTCAACACATCAACGTCAGCCTCCCAGTCGCAGGTGAGCGCGCGCAAAGTGAAGGAGCGCAGCGCAGGGATGGGCTGCAGCTGGTCGTCGCTGCTGCTGCTGCTGCTGCTGCTAGCATCGTCGTCGTACACGCAGGCGGTGATGGTGAGGCGCTGCAGGTGCGGCCAGAGGCTGGTGTCGTGCAGCTGCCAGGACGCCAGGCCCTGGGAAGTGAGGCGGCACTGGCGCAGGTGCAGGTGGGACACGTGCTGGCTGATGGCTGATGATGGAACTCCAGGCTGAATTGGCCGGCCACTCCAGGCCGAATTGGCAGGCCAAACCTCGAGCTCCAGGACTGGTGCGGGATGCAGCGGCTGCCACGTGGTGCCCAGCAGGTGCTGGAGTGTGGCGCTGCTGCCTTTGGCCCGGAGGGTGAGCCGCTTGCTGCCGGGTGCGTGCAGCAGCACCATGCGGGCGAGCGTGTGGCTCGTGCCGAAGAGGGCCAGGCGCGAGGCGGCGTCCAAGTCTGGGTGCGCCACGATGCGCTGGCCCAGCACCTCGGAGGGCAGATCTACGCAGTGAGCAGTAGGAGCAGTAGGAGCAACGCATATGCTACAGCTGCACGACAGCTGCGGCCCTTGGACTTCTCGTGTGGTGCACTGGGTCTCGAGCAAGCGGTGGCGCACCGAGCAGCGCCTTGGGACGGGGCTCAGAGGACGAAGAAGACGAAGCCATAACCGCTGCTGCCGTCAACGCGTAGGCCAGTGGTCCTGGCTATCGCGCAGGTGCTGCGACTACTCGATGGCGGGGAGCAGGTGGTGAAGGAGGGAGCAAGAGCTGGTTGCTGTGCAGGTGGTTTGTTGCTGTGCCGGGACACCTTGCTGTGCTGCTCTGCGTCGCACGCTGCCGTCACGCAAGCCCCGACCCGCACGCGCCGCCCTCGCGCTCCCCGCACTCCAAGTGTGCAGCAGCAGCAGTGCCAACACGGTCATGCTGACCAGTGATACGCCTGGTTTGTCCCAGAGCTGCAGGGTAAGCACCAGGGCAGGCGGTGTGCGCTGTGAGGTTGCATTGCACACAGGTGCCGATGTCAAAACAATGTGAGTCCAAGGCTGCAGGGCTAATGAGGCTCTCGCAGTGCTCACAGCACCAGCACGACGCGCCTCGCCCCAACATGCTCACGGCCAGACGACCGCGCTCCCGACACTTCATCACTAAATCAGCTCAGGTTGGAGATCTCCTCGAGGATGTCGGCAGTCTCCCCCAGCTCATCGCTGTCCTGCACCCGCTGGGACACGGCCTTGTTCCACCCCATGGACGTCTTGGGGCGCCTGCGGTGCGATCATGTGGGCAGGCAACGCACCCAGCCAGCGGTGGTGTGTGTGTGTGTGTGCGCTTGCAAACGGGGCGGCCCAGCCGCATCAACCAAGGCAGCACGGATCAGTGTGTGTGTGCGTGTGTGTGTCTTAGCCAAGCAGGTAGGC